>JBBPQH010000122.1:13670-29442 GCA_038092475.1 Boletus tomentosulus
GGTCGACACAAGCAAGAATCCGAACTGTTTCTGGAAATGGTCCAGATCAGTGAAGCCGTTAAGCCGAATATGACAATACTCGTTCTCGATGCCAGCATAGGTATGTGCCCTCCTCCCTGCATCATTGTTCTCGTTCATGTCTTGCAGGTCAGGCCGCCGAGGCGCAGAGTCGCGCATTCAAGGAGAGTGCTGATTTCGGTGCAATCATTGTAACGAAAATGGATGGACACGCTAAAGGTGGGGGAGCTATTTCTGCGTATGTATGCGTATGGTTCCTCCTTGCAGAGTGTTGACATGCGATCGCGACAAGTGTTGCTGCAACCAAGACACCGATAATCTTCCTTGGTGTTGGGGAGCATTTGCACGACCTCGATCGATTTTCACCGCAGCCATTCATATCAAAACTATTGGGTTTGGGTGATATGCAGGGTCTTATGGAGCATATGCAAGATCTGGCCGCTCAAAACCCAGACAAGCAAAAAGAGATGGCAAAGAAGCTCGAGGAAGGGAAGCTCAGCATAAGGGACTGGAGAGAACAAATTCAAAACGTCATGAACATGTCTGTTCTGTTTCGCTTTCTTTACGTGTCACCTCTAAAATCCGCGATGTTTTAGGGGTCCCATTAGCAAGATTGCTTCTATGATACCTGGCCTTCCACAGGAATTGCTTGCCGGTTCAGATGAAGAAGGCTCGTTGCGCATGAAACGCATGCTTTACATCACAGACAGCATGTCCGCCGTAGAACTCGATTCGGATGGGTCCACGTTTATGGAAATGGGTAAAGACGGTAAACCCGTGGGGTTGACATGGAGGGTGACACGAGTAGCAAAAGGGAGTGGAACGAGTGTTCGAGAAGTTGAAGAGTTGCTGTGTCAGTATCGAATGATGGCCAATATGGCTAAACAAGCAGGTGGAAAGAACGGATGGTGTGTCATGATGCGGTGTGGTCGTATCGTAAAGCTAACCTTTTATTGCAGGCTCCAAGCAATGCAAAAAATGCAAAATGTTGCGGGTGGCCGCGGTCGTGGCGCAAACGGCATGCCAACCCCTGCGCAAATACAAGCAATGCAGGTGCGTCGTGTATACTGCCCAAGGTGGTTTACTTTATTTAAACGGATGCTCAGCGTGGGATGCCCCCGGGTATGTTACAACAAATGCAACGACAACTCAGGAGCGGTGGTGGCATGCAGGAGATGATGAAGGTCATGATGCAGGGTCAGGGAGGAGATCAATTTGACATGGAGGAGATGCAAAGTATTTCTTTCTTTCTTTCTTCTCAGCGTTGTTCTCACTGTTTTTGACAGGAATGATGGGCCAGATGGGCAATGGACTGGGTGGATTAGGTGGACTTGCAGGTATGGGCGGGGGGATGCCCAATCTGGGAGACATGTTCAAGATGATGGGCATGGGTAATAGCGCTGGACGCTAACGAATTTCACCAAGTATATTTCGATCGATGTACACATGACACCTCAAGTGACCTCTTAGGATCTAAATTAATGCATGCACATGGCAATCAAATAAAGTTAAGTTCCAGGGGTGACAAGATTTTGGAGCAAGGATGATCAGTGTCCCGTCATGATAGTGAACCTACGTGGACTGGTTCTTTTTCCACAGCCTCTTTTTGAACGAAGCGGCACTTTTGTTGCCAAATATGAAGGTGGACGTGTGTTTGTCTGCGCCAGTCTTGCGGGAGATGGGCGGTGGTCCTGAAAAGACGAGCTTGGGGAAAACGGGATTAATCACCGAATTGAACTCTACTGGGAGCAAGATCCGAGCACAGACCATCCATAAACCAAACAATCCCACGACGCTGGAACCCATGAGTATTGTTGTTGCTAGGGTCCCGATGGCGCCATTGTCATAGGAAAGCAACGCCATTACAAGGGACGCGGCCGTCACCGGTCTCAAAAGAGGATGCCAATTAGGATCCAGCTTTCGTCGGGGTCCGGTTGGCCATTCATTTGGCAACTTCAAGAGGGAACTGCTCTGAGAAGTTGTCTAAAACGCGGTGACCTGAAAAGCGCACCACTGCAACGATGGTGATCGCTAGTGTGCCGAGAATGATGCCCAATTGAAGGGCTAGATACCTCTCGAGCGACGTTAAGGCTCCTCGTCCGTCTGTTGGTTCTGCCAAGAAAAGCAACAGACGAGGAAAGGCGAGTAGACATATGGAGAACAATGCAAAGCTGTTCGAGGGTTGGAGTCAGCACAAAACGGGATACAACGTTGTTACGCACACGACAGCTGAGGTCCACGCCCATACTGAGATAGATCCATCGTCGGTCCCTTCGTGCCTGTCGTCTGCCAGTTCGGCCGAGGTTACACGTCGTCTGGACAAGTCATCCAACTCAATGGCGTCTGTTGACATGATGGTTGGTGATGAGTCTGGCGGAAGACCCTATTTAGCTCCGGTCGTCAACGTATCTACCGTCCAGCAGGACATTTCTACACTTGCTCCAAATCCCATTATCCGTTCCATCCAAGCAATTCTCTCGCCATACCATGATCTCCCGGTGTCTCTCCCAATCTACCTGATCTCATGAGTTCTTCGCCACGAAACCAGCCAGTGTCCGTGCATGACCCAAGTTACACCGACACGGCTCCCGTGGTCCTGAGTTTGAGCATAACTTCATTTTCGGACTTGTCGAAACTCTTGCCGTCGTTGGCCGTCAGGAGCTTTTCAACCACGATGCGGAGTGCGTGCCTGCATGACAGATATACTAGATATGCCCTTCAATACCCCACTTTCTCGACTAACGTTGTGCTATCTAGCCCGGTCCAAAGAGTCGTGGACTCTGCGTACTTCTTCACAGAGGGGTTCTTTGGTCACAAGGCAAAAAATGTCACCTTCCGCACCGTCGTAGACCTGGATAATACTGTTTGGATCACCCTTTGGAAGTCTTGTCCGAGGTTCCCCGTTGGTGAATCCCACCAGGTAAAATTTGCTTTTGTCGAGTTACAGTGTTAATTCAGTGCGTGTGCAGCTGGCCTCGCAATGGGCGGTTAAATACGTATCCCCCGTAGCACAGAGGCTTCGCAAACTTGTTCCCGGGGCCAATATCTCTGTGAACGACACCCGAGGTCCTGCCCATTCGATCTTGCAGTTCGTGACCAGTCTCCGTGGTGCAATGTGTTTTCCGCGAGGGAATTACAGAATCTAGAGTGAGTCTAACCTGGTGCCATTGACATATGATTTCAACATGAATGTTGTAGATACGAATATGATTTACTTATGGACAAGCATCAGTGGTCATGCATCTAGGGGAGATCCCGGTCCCTTGATTTGTGCCATTTACGTCAAGAGACTCGTTGAACGGTAAGTCCACTGTACATTGATCAAAATATCTGCTACATACATGCAACTCTAGTCTTACAAATGGCCCTTCAGGGATGTTCTGCCTCTCGACCTGCGTCATATGACGTGCGTAAATTCTCCTTGAAGGGGGCGCTTTCTCATAACGAGTAGCTTCAAAGGTCTCCAGATTCGCCTAGTGTTGAATGGAGCGACGTTTCCTCTGTCTATTTGCGAGAAATCCTTCAAAGACAAGACGTATGGAACATGTTCTCTGAACGAATTTGCCAGGGCAAGTAGGTATAGCATGTGAACTTGACGACAGTCAGCCTTGCACCTCTATGCAATCGGAAGTGTTCCATTGCGCCCATACGTGGTGAGTGGTGACTTCAAATCGAAATGTGCACTTTATCAACCTTGGAATTGATTCTCCAAACCTAGTTACTTTATGTGCCTGCATGCGTCCTAAAGAGACGTGGCGCACTCGAGATTTCTCGATGCATGTGCATTAACTTGGGAGGGGCCGACGTCGTGTAAACCTTGGCTCGTGCTCCACCAAGTCATTTGATCCACGCAAGTACCTAGGAGATTTTTTTGCTGGGGGAATAGTCCTACATTTTGAACCGCACCACATCCATAATAATCATACCTTTGTGAAAACCATCATGAACCTCGTATGGCCCGCAGAGTTGGCGCGGTGCGACATTCAGTTCTCATTGTCAATACATACTTATAATTTTGTCTGATGCACCATTCTAAGATAATGCAAAATATTTTACATCAATAGTAGTGTACGCGGTCGTGATGCACAACAAAGAACGATCAAAGCGAATATAGATTCCGGACAAAGGCTACCAACCACCTTGGCCCCAATCGCTGGAATTTTGAATCATAGCAGCTCGTTGTGGATTCATCCCGGGAGGAACATGGGGAGGGGGTTGAGGTATCGGTGGTCGTGAAAACGCAGACGGAGTCTGATAACCGAGAGGTTGGGATGGTGCCATAGCGTAACTGGAGGTTGGTACATTTCCACCAAATCCGATCGCTGGGGTCTGGCCACCATAAGGGTTTGGTGTACGGCCAGGAACTTGACGGACGGATAGATGGCCCGGTGTCGTATGGCCCGGCGTACGAGCTGGCGTACGAGCTGGCGTACGTGCACCTGCACCATACGGCGTCTTCCCTCCTGCGCCGGCGGCACCTAGGTTTTGTGACTGGTGCAGATGTCTGCAAAAATGCATGAGATAAGTCCTACCAATGTTACGCCACTAGTCCCTTACCTGACTTTGAACGCGTCGCATAGTTCTGGCACCCCTGCAACAGCTGCTTCGAAAAGACAATAAGATTCTGGCGTCACCCGAACGGGCTATGATTCGAACCGTTGGTTTAGATTGTTCGGAATTAATCAATTAAGAGCTCACCCATGTCTGGACGGTAGAGTTCTTGTTCGCCAAAAAACAAAGATTGAAATGACCAGGTTTTTTGCGGTTCAATGTGAATCCATATATACTTTTTGCTGGATTAGCTGCGACAAAATTCTTCAAGGTCAGGTCTATAGGATAATGTAAAATTATTCAAATGCAGAAAGTGAACAGAACTGGTAACTCACGAAGCTCGTCTTCAGATCCTTGCTTGAATTTTTCGTGCGCCATCAGCTCCTCAACCTTCCGAGCGGTGGCTTGGACATGGTTGACAATCAACTCATCAAGATCAGCATACTGATGTTTGTCATCGACAAACAACATTGTGCCCTGCCCTACATTCATTTCGGTGACATCTGACGGGAATTGGCATCACATGAAATGCATGGTAGTAGTATTGCGTACCTATGTGCTGATAAAGTTTGTCATCAATTTTCCACGTCACAGCAAGGTGATCAACACCCTTCGAAGAGGGTCTGATCACTACATCTCCGCGTTGCTGCTTATCCAGATAGTTCTCCGCGTGCGCCGCGTTGAAGTTATGAAAGTTGGGATGCTTGATGACACGTCTCGTCGGATCAGTCTCGGCCCTCTTTTTCCTGGCTTGCATTTCCAGATCACGTTCGTACTGTTGTGTGTTCCAGTATTCGTCGCGTTTGACACGACGGAAAAGGCCATCTCCTTGATTCAAATCCGAAGGACGAATTGACAACGCCACATAAAATTGATCGGCGGGAAGATCGAGCTTGACGTCCACGACGACGCCTTGTAGCGCTTGACCTTTTTTGACAACATTTTGAGGATTCACGTTGCCCACATCCGTCACGTATTCCACGTTTATAATTCCTTCGATGCCAGAATCGAGACGTAGTGTTACCGAAGCCGGGGTAGCGCGCAAGACGAGAACAGAGATGATAAGTCCCATGCGAAGAGTTCGAGGTGTTTCGCCACTGAGCATGGTCAACACATCCCACGCTTGCATGGGGGGGAACGGTGCGCGCTGCTCTGCGAACGGCTTCAGTAATTCTTCGCGAATAACATTGAGGGTATGTCGCTTCCGATCTTCGTTCGCCTCGTACATGCTGACGGCAAATTCATCAAGATTAAGCTCATTCAGCTTTCTCTCGCTGTCATTATCCTGCATGATGAGGGAGACAACATGCGATGGATGTTCATCATGAACATCCTCCTCGTCGAGCTCTAGGGCATCAGTTGCCATCTTTCGGGCAAGCTCGTAGTCCTCAGGATGAATACGAGTATCATCTAATGGATCTGGGATGTCGTCATCTGCATGTCGGTTCTTTGTGGGCTTTAATTCCGTGTCGTGAGAGATGCGCAGGAAACCAGCTGCGTTGAGGAAGATCTTCGTCGTCAATAGACCTGACTTAATAAACTGATCGCGATTTACGAGATTTCCCCCCTGAGCAGAACAGTAGGTTAACCATGATAAGGGAACAACCGCAGAAACGTACAATCGAAGCAATTTTTCTGGTCAAAACTTGGGCTTTGCGGGGACCAAGACCACATACGAACGGCAGAAGATGTTGGTAATACGAATCCGTTACCGCTCTATTGATGTCGACTCCGTGCTTATTAGTCACATCAACCAAAACCCTCTCGAGTGCGGACAAGAGCTTTTCTCTCGGAATCTGAACTAGCATTAGCCAGTGACCAGACTTTTTTTTAATAAAAGGGAAACTAACGAGATGCTGGTCTTCGTCTTCAAGCGAGATTGCAACAATATCCGGACCCAATGCTGCATACTCGTTCAAAGGGTTTTGGGCGTAACGAGCCAAACCAACACAGTATTTTGCAATGGGCGAAAGAGTACTGAATTCCTCAGTGGCTCGTTTACTGTGCTGATAAATTCGGGTGACTTCGTCGTTAGGATAAATGACGGGAATATCGAAGATCTGTTCGTTGCTTGGCTCCGTTCCCCATCCTAGAATATTGCCTTCGGCATCCACGTTTGAACTCTTGCCATTGACAATTTCCTTGATGCGAGAGGATAACTTGGTTGTTGCCATGGTGAAACCCCCCACAACAATAACATCGGGTCGTCGTCTCTTGAGCAAGTCGGTGAATTCGTCGTGGTAATCGCGATCGACCAAGTTATCAAGTTTGATGTGTTCACGTAGTCTACCCATTTCATCCAAAAGAACGAGGGTAATGGCATCCTTTTGGGGGTCCCCCTTTCCCCAAGAGGCAGCAAGGACAGAGGGTGTGTATCCTGGCTGTGCGCCTCCGGTGACGAAGGGGGCAACATCGATGCGCTGAGCTCATGTTAGCTAAAGGAGTCAAGTCAAGTGTAATGTCCCACCTCCTTGAGTTTGTTGCCGCAATGGATGGCTAAGGCATCCTCGACTTCTTCCCGCAGCCACTCTCTTGCCCACTTGATGCCAATTGGAATAAGGTGATGTTCGAGGGCCTCCTGAACCACCCGAGATCGCTCCTCGTTCCATGACCTAGCAATGTCACTGTAACTATCTGAAGCGAACGCGTCATTCAGCTGGCGCTCGAACTTGGCCCTGGCTTCGTTGGTTAAGTAAATTGATGTAGTAACCAACAGCTCGGTCTCAGCAGCGAGAATGTGCAAGAACTGTGCACTGTCCAACATCTGAGTTATGGGCTTGTGGTGAAGGTATTTAAAGTTCTGGATATAAGGTTGTTAGATGGGTACCAAACGGGCAGTTCGGTTGTAACGAACAAAGTATGGATGATGCTCATCAATTTTGTTGACACCTCGATCCGTAGGCTGGACTGATATTTGTGCTTCAGTTCTGAACAAGTCTCGCATCGATTGACGGAGCAATGGATCTTTGCCCAGTTCTGTGGCGAGAATCATCCTTGCGCGCCGTAGTACCTCTTCAGGCGATCGAGACGCAACCGATTCTGGGTCAGTGAACTGCTCAGCGAAAGCAGTCGGATTTAACTCTTGGTCTTCAACAAAATTGGGGCGATCATTGGCTACGAAATTTTGCACCACTTCATGGGGATGAATACCAAAACCCTGACCTCAAGGATTTAACACAAGATAATATCAGATTACTGAAAGAATGACCCACATCAGCCAATTTTGCGACAATACTCTTCTTCGCGACCTCATATGCTGAGATCCGACTTGGGGTCTTACGCTTGCGATCGTGTTCTTCATCGTCGTGGAAATGGAAATCAAACGAGTCTTGCTTGTTCGCCTTGTATTTCATGGACAACCATTCAGTCGCGTCCGCGACCATCTCCACGCATTCAAACTTGGGCCTGATAGACAGCTCGAAGTATTCGTCTTGCACATTGAGCCGCGTATAGGAAGCGATGAGGGCGTTCCGTCGTTCAAGGAGAGAACGATATTTCTGGCCCAGAGCATGTATCCTCCACAACTCAGACAAGGTGATAAGCTCAACTCTGGTGCGCATCGCCTGGGGGTTGAAATACGAAATATAATCCCGCTTGTATGTCCAAATATACGGAACCTCGAATTCGTGGACGAAGAGAAAGCGTAGAGCATATGAGACGGCTAGGACCAGAGCTTCGGAATACATATGATAGGGCCCGTCGGGAGAGAAGAAGTCTCTAGTCTTCCGACTGGACAAGCGTGAAGTGATCCAAGTGGCGGCATCGTCGATATCTGCTTCTGTGAGATTTTGATGGAGGGATAAGGTTGCATTGTTAGAAAGCGAAGACGTGGCGAGTTGCATGCGCTCTGGTATGTCTTGTGCCCGAATGAGATCGTCATCTTCTGTAAGCATCCGAGCACGTATTTCCGAAGGCTCAAAGACCTGAAAACCCTCGAGCGTTAACCTTAGCCAGAAGTGCGATAAATGAAGGAACAGACATCTTGGTATTTCATTTCAGGTTTGAGTCGCTCCTCGTACTCCCCTTCGTCGTCGCCATCCAACGCCCAGTCATACTCATGACCATCACCGAATACATCGTGAATATCAGCCCAAGCGCTGAAACAGGTTATTAAGGAATGGGGCAAGAAAACGGATTGTCAACTTACTTGGCGTCAATACCAGAAAGCTCTGGCCGGGCGCCCATAGCTCTCCTTCGCTGGCGTTCCAGCTTTTTTCTCTCCTTGCGTCTCTCCTCACGTTCCTGCTCGTCCATAGCGCCAGCACCTTCTTCGTCGTCCCCATAATCAATGAAGTCATCCATATCTTCTTCGTCCTCCCTGCCACCCCCTGCCCGTTCATCGTCCCAGATGCGTTGTATATCCTGGACTTGCGGCAGATCATCGTTGTCGTCGAGATCATCATCGGAGGATTCAACAACTTGCCTCCGCCCCGAGGATGCGAGTGGTGGAGAACCATCTTCACGGCCACGACGCAGACGTGTAAGACGGTTTCTGAATGAGGTACCTGTGTTTTCCTCCAAAAGCTCCAAGTCATCTTCTTCCAATGCTTCTTCCTCCTCCTCTGTCCGAGGGTGAGTCATACACTGACAAAATACCGAGGATGCGAGCTCACCACGTCTCCGATGGCGCCTCTTCCGTCGCTTCCTTCTTCTCCGTCGTTCCTCCTCGCCTTCATCGTCCTCTTCCTCGTCTTCATCAACAATGAAACCCTCTCTTATTCGCTTTTCCTCCTCCTCGTCATCTTCCGCTTCTTCTGAGCTATCGTCCGAGACACCGTTACCGTCTGCCATTGTTGCGTCCGCGTCGGCCTCCTCTGGACGGGGATTCCCCATAATCTCGTCTTCGTCAACGAGTCTTTCGGAAGAAACTGCAGTGGGAGACGACATGGTGGTCAGTGAACCAGCTCGTAAGTTGCGCGTAAGTTCCAAAGCTCAAGAAGGCCCGGATTTTGCCGACGGAGCCTCAAATTCTTATCCTATTTTGGATAAAGATGATCCAAGCCTCAAATAGTATATATTTCCCAGATCCAATTATCTCCGACAACGTTCCTTGGTTGATCTTGCTACCAGGAGCGGCCCAAACTTGGCCGTTCCATACACGAACATCATCTTGTTGGTATGCAATCTCGTGTCCGACGACTTGAAGCCACCATGAGGATCTGCGCGGACATGGCGTCAATAATCCAGAGAGCGGCTTGCACGACTTCAAACAGCAACGAAAGGATCACCTCTAGGAGATTGGACAAGAAGATAAACGGGACTGTTTATCTCTTGCAGTTGTTATCGACGCTGATCTGATCCGCCCTTTAGTATTTACTAACTTCTATCTGCCCATAAGCCGCACAAAGTGAGGTAACTCTAGGTTTTGAACATTGTGATTAGCCAAGATGTTATAACGATATCCATTGAGTGCATACAAATAATCACGATGGTGATGGAGGTGATATGCCTTCTGTCATGCTTGGTCTGAGAAGGCTCGAACAAGGAAAGTAATCGGAACGTACTTGCGCAAGTCGCACGTTTACTCCTCCGTGTTGTGTCCTCTTCGAGCAGCATCGAGGCACCGTTTCTCTAGGTCCCTCAGCCAAATGACGTCGATACCTGTGTCCTTCAGCTTTTGTGCTCCTTCACACTTGACAAAGTCGTTTGGCTCGCCTACTCCAATAATACATCGTTTGATCCCAGCTTTGATGAGTGCGTCTGCACACGCTGGAAGACCAGATTTTCTGACAGAACAAGGCTCAAGCGTGGTATACACGTCAGTATAGGGCATAACGTCTTCGGTGGATGGGATCGGCGGTATCGATGAAAAGAGAGCTGTGAGGGATGACGTCGAGAGACTGAACGCTTTTGACAAGGCATTCGCTTCCGCGTGTGTGTTTCCCGGCAGTTCTCTCGAGTACCCCGTGGCCAACGTGACAGGTTTTATGCCTGGTAAACGTGCAACCAGAACACATCCCACACAAAACGCAGTTTGTACGGGCACACAATTGTCTGATAGCGCTTCTTCCAACGCTTTCTGCATGTAGAACATGTGCTCTTCCTCGGTGATCGGTTGAGCATCGAACATGGTTGCAGTGACGATGATGAATATGTAGTAAGAAAGAAAGGTTCGGTCGACTGATCAGCTTCATTCAATTCCCACGGCTTGCTCACGGCCGCCTTTCTTCAAGCATGCGTATCGAAAAGTGTTACTTCTGCTCGACGAATGTCTACCCGGGGCACGGTGAGGAAACATCGTTTGCACCTTGCGAAATGTGATTCATTCGTATCAGGGACGGCTTTTGTTCGCAACGACGCCAAAGTGTTTCGTTTTTGCACCTCTAAGTAAGTGTGTATTATTTGTCGAGGTCGTCATCATGTTCATCCGCTGCAGATGTCATAAGAACTTCAAGTCAGTTTTCATCGTGTCATTATTTTTTTTCAGTATTAATCGCCAAAACGATCAGAATGAAGCGCAATCCACGCAAGGTACGGTGGACAAAGGCTTTCCGAAAAGCAGCTGGCAAGGAGATGACCATCGTAAGTGTTGTGTCCCCACCCCCGTTGTGACGTCGTATGGAATGTTTGCAGGATGCTACAATCGATTTCGAGAAGCGCAGAAATGTCCCGGTACGCTACGATCGCGAGCTTGTACAGACTACGGTCAAGGCAATGAAACGGATCGCGGAGATCAAGCGACGCAGGGAACATGCATTCTGGAAGCAAAGGTGGGTTCCAAACGCTAATTTGGCTGCTTGGTCAGTCACATCACGGTCCGACAGGATGGCGGTTGCTCGGGACAAGCGACGCGCACACCGAGCGAAAAAGTTGGCAGCCAAGTCGACGTCCGTCAAACTCGTGGAACCGATGGCAGTGGAGTCTGCATCCACCGAGAAAGAGTTGGAGAAAATCAGAGTTACAAGCAAGAGTCGGAGTGCTCTCGTCAGAGGAGATGGCCAATCGATGGTTATGGACGTCGACTGATGTACTTAAGTACTAGATGTAGTAACAACAGGGGCCTATTACCCTTTTTTGTATTGGCATAAACCTACTCGGGTCCAAATCGAACCTGCTCTGTAGACCCAAGTCCCTGGGTGACAACACACACCCAGTACAATTCTCTACGCGGGACATGCACTATCGCCTTGTTTGATTCACACAACTATCGCCATGTCGTGGTACTCCTCGTGGTTTACTGGTCTCCCTACGTTTGATTTCGCAGTCCCATCCGGTATACAGCGACGTTTCTTTTCCTTTCTCTTGAGGAGAACCCTGGGTCACTTTCTCAAGCCGGGTCAGCTTGATCTCCATCAAATTGATTCTCAGCTCGGTTCTGGGACCGTCCAAGTGAAGGACTTGGAGCTAGATGGACAGGCGAGTTCGCCGTCCTGCTCTTTTCCCTGTCTCTATCTGACAGTCTCTCAAGGCAATCAATCAGTTACTCGTAGGACTTCCCGTTACCTTGTATGATGGTTTCATATCCGGCGTAACCGCTCGTGTCCCCTTCCCAAATCCTCTTTCTTCCACCGTTGGCTGTCATGTCCAGTCGCTCAACCTCACTTTTCAAATAACGCCAGAACATCCCGTATCATCTTCATTCACCTTTCACAATAGCTCAAACCTAGCCGATTCAGTGGTTTCTGTTGCCGAGACTTTCATTCATGACGAGCTTACCCCCCGAGAAGAAGCCACTTTACGACAAACTCTCAGACCCTCCGCTGGCCCATCATCTCTTGAAGATGAGAGTGAGAATTTACCTGGCGGTTTCAATCCGTTTGGATATACTGCACACGCTGAAGAAGCACCCAAAGAATCTCATAATGACAACAATCCTGCAGGGGTATCGGTTTTTGCCACATTCATTGAGCGACTCCTTGCCAAATTCGAATTTTCAGCAGTGGACACCAAGATCACTGTTGTCTATCCTGGACAGGCTAGCTTTACACTCTCCGTTGCGGAGATAACATATCATACAGACTCACGCCCCAGCTCAGAAGTAAACGACGGGCTTCAAACAGCATCGGAAGGGAACAGTGCCTGTGGACAAGTCCGTACAGTATCGATCTCTGGACTAAAAGTCACCTCGCGGGATTTGCGTGTCGTCTCTTTCTCTCCGTCCGTTACAAGCACATTGTCCCCAGTTTCGTCCCCTGCTTCTCGGAAGTCTTCCCCACTGCATTGCGATCCACCAGTTGGTCAATTATCACGTAACTCATCATCGTCTTCTCTGGATGAAGATACGCAGTTTATGATGTCACAGTCGATTGCCCAGCTTCCCTCCAGTTCCCTCCACCTGTCTTCCGCTTCGAACAGCATGTATCAGAGTGCCATCTCCACCGGACATGCACACCCTACCAAAGTGGACGTCGCTTTCGCGTCGTTTCCCGTTTCCCAAGTCCCCGGCGACACAGGTAACGCTGGGCGAACTCGCCCACAGCCTCGGCTATCAATGCCACATTGCAATTCTGTCGAGGATGTTTTACTTTCCTTCGGTTCACAGCCCATAGTTTTTTCGCTGAAAACCCCCTCCCATCTTACCCAGCCTTCTGGGCAGGCTCTCCAAGGTGGCGGTGATCGTCCGGCGGACTCGGAAGGATATTTTCCGGATAAACCTGAGGATGAAACATTCCAGCTATCTGTAACTGTCGGAACGCTCGCCTGTGCTTTTCGTTCTCGGCATTTACGCCTACTCTTGGATATCGTGGATGCGTGTGTGTCTAGACTTCCTGCGCCCTCCCATATCTCGCGCAAAAAGACGTCGTCAGAACATTCTCGTGCCGCATTTTGCTTGGAAGCGAATGTTGTTATCCGTGGAATTGTGATAATTGCACTTCCGGAGCCAGCGATGGGGGAGCTATGTTCTCTTGATACTTTCTATGAAAGACCCCTTGTACCACCAAGACTACCTTGCACCTTCCTGCGGCTGTTCCTCGACGCTCTTTCTGTTTCGTCCCGATTTTCTACACCGTTACCCGACCCATCGATGTCTGGTGCACCGCGAGCTTTGCCCGGCTCGCTGGACAGGTCAACGTCTGGGAAACTGGTCGTTTCAGACGTGTCACTGTTCACCTTCCACGCTGTTTTTTCTATGGATGATTCACACATTGCAACACCAATATTAATAACCGATCATTACTTGCCCACATTACATGTTGCTCGACATCATCGTCCTTCGTTCGCCTCGGAGAGACCACAGGACATCAAACTTCCTGTGTTTGAAGTAACGAACTGGACCCAAGCTAAGCTTAAGGGGGGCTCGGCGAAGCTGTCAACATGGCGTTTGAAAAATCGCGCAGTGTCTGGGAGGACGGACAAGTTACACACTCCATCTCAACGGCCTAGTGATCTGCCAAGCCCTTCAAACCCCTTCATAGCCAGTCCCCTTTCTGCAACGGAGGAAAAATTACCGGTGCCTCCTGCCATCGAAGCTTCCAGTCGGCTAGCGCCGCCCTTCCCGTCTAAGGAACATCCACAGACTGTGGATGTCAAAGTGGCGCCACTTCACTTGTTTTTTGATCTTGGCACAATCTTGAAGGAGAACATACTTGTGCACTTCGTTGATGACATTGCGTCTGCAGCAATCTTCACGTCAAAGAAGGGGACAGACATACCAATCCTCCATCATCAAGGTGTTGAACAATTGAGCGACGATGACGTGGACGTGGAAAGGGATATCGAAATCCAACAAATGTCTCTCCGTGAAAGAGAAAGAGAAGAAGAAAGAAACCGACTAGAGGCCCTTGTTTTAGAAGACCTCAATTTGGGCATGAATTATCAGCAAACAGGGACTTCGAAGCCGAGATCTTCCCGACGAAAACCAGCTTTACACAAACGGAAGGTTTGTGCTTCGTTTTGTTACTTGTTTTCCTTACTCAAGACGTGATAGAAAACGGAGCCAAATGAACCCGGGTACAGTCTCTCTCTGATGTGTTCGATGATCCGGGTTGAAGTACGCTGTCCTCCTCCCCCCCTGTGCCTTCCGCGGTCTGGCTGTATGCTGTTTGACCTACGTGGCTTGACGATTTGCAACGCCCCACTCTCTACCAAATCCTCTGTCAGATTTTCAGAGGAAACGAAATTATCTTCGAGCGAAAGCCTTCCGGATGTAATTCTAAACGTGCGCTTGCAAGAGATACTTGCAGCTTATTCCACAGTCGGCGATAACATGGCCAGCGCCATTTTGATACTCGGCTTCTTACCAACTCAGGACATCGATCCTGACACCAGCGCACTTTGGGCCACGGAAACCATTCCAGATACATTGCCTCTTTCTGTCATACTGGAAAAACCCAACACTACGAAGAAGTCAAGGGTTAACTCTGCGAACCAGTTGTCAGTGACTGTCAACATTCCTTTGGTGAACCTCGTCATGGATAAAGCTGTATTTGATGGAGTTCAGTGTTGGGCGGATGACGTGGCTCAACTGATCGAACGAAGCTTTGCGACTCCAGATAGTGCAACAGAAACCAATTTGAGCCACAATCCAAGCCTAATCGGAAGCCGGTACTTCACCCAGTTGCGACGCGGTGGGACGCAGAGCACTGATGAGATCGTTATGGATAATCGCCAGAATGCTGGTGGGACTGTGATTAAGGTCGCCGTCACGGAAGGCAAGTCTTCTTTTCGCAAGAAAAATATAATATTTATACCATCTCTATCAGTTTTGCTCAGGTTTGCTGTGCCGCGAACTGGTGAATCTCATCATGCACGGCCATTGGACATATCTGTGTTAGACATCAGCGCATTGCTAGAGTTCAAACCGGAAGGCAAAGTGTGTAGTTTCTCATGGTATTTTGACTGGTCTAATCTTCTGAGTTCAGGAAGAGAGCATAATCACTGCCAAAATTATGGATCTCCGCGTTGCGGACACATCCAGTGGTGGAGACTATGCTCTCCTGCTCCAGACCCCAGCCCGAAGCCTTGTAAGTCCCAGTTTTTTTTTGGTTTGAAACATACACTAAGGGTGTGCGCCGTAGTCGTCAGCACCCAGACACGCGGTTGGGTGTCGGCTAACGTCTTTTGTAGTCCCAGAAACGACCGCTAAAGAATCACGGATCAAGCTTTCCCTATGGGGTTTCACAGTGCATGTCCCGCTCGACGCTAGTTTCGCGAATGATCTGGCAGTGTTTGTCAAGGCACCACCAGGGGTGAGTATGTTCAGATCACATCTTCACTCTAATAAACCCAAGGCTCCAGGTATTTGAGTCCGTTGTACCATCTG
>JBBPQH010000123.1:0-29387 GCA_038092475.1 Boletus tomentosulus
CGAGTCAGACCTCCTAGACCTGCAAGATGCGCTAATCCAATTCCATCGATATCGCGAAGTGTTCAAGACTGCTGGTGTTGTCAATTCATTTTCTCTACCTCGTCAGCACTCCCTTTGCCATTACAACGAACTCATCCGATTGTTCGGGGCTCCAAATGGTCTGTGCTCTTCTATCACTGAGTCGAAGCATGTGAAAGCCGTAAAAATGCCCTACCGTCGTTCAAGCCATCATCAAGCATTGGGGCAAATGCTGCTCATCAACCAACGACTGGACAAGCTGACTGCTGCACGGATCAACTTCCAGACGCGCGGTCTCCTCATCCCTCGCGCAGGATCTTTGGCTGTCGAGTCTGAACATATGAACATTCTGGGTGTATTGCGTAAATATGCAAGTATCGTAAACTTTTCTTGTCTGACAACATCTTTTCAGAACAGCACAATCAGACGCGACGTGCGTTGGATCAGGAGCAAGACGCTAAATTGGAACATGAGGACTTTCTCCCTCCGGATGAAACTGCAAGCCGGAGGGAGGATCTATCTGACGCTGAACCCATGGATGGTGTACGTGTTGAAGCCTTCACAGCTCTTGCAAAGACACCCCGTATGTATAGTCCACTGTGCGTTACTCTTCACAAACTCATGTCGTACCTCAGAACGGCATCGGGCCAAGAACATTCAAGCACTTGCAGCCGAACTCCAAATAACAAATCTCCCTCACCTTGTACGCTCATTCCTGCACACCAAGATCCACTCGGACGACGATCAACCGTGCGACACATGTCCCTTTTATGTGGGGAAAATATCAGTTTTCAACTCAGCATCTGCGACGTTTTACGCACCGAGCGACCTATGTGGAATTGGGGGAATGCGGCGTGAGTATATACGTGCATGCCCAAATTGGAGGAATGAAGGGCCTCGCCAGGACTGTGTCTTCGTTGTCACCAGTCCAGAGGTACCCGGATTTAGGGGCATGGATATTGCGCGCATTTTCGGGTTTTTTTCATTCAGCTTCCAAGGTTCTCTCTATCCATGTGCGGTTGTTTGTTGGTTTGACCGTGTAGGTGATTCACTGGACGAGACGATGGGCATGTGGTGTGTCAAGCCCAGCATTACGGCTGCTAGACAGCCCAAGTATGCAGTAATCCATGTGGAGTCCATATTTCGAGCTGCTCACCTCATCCCAGTATACTCTGCAGCAGCCCCATTACTGTCCCAAGGCATCCGCCCAAATGACTCATACAATCAATTCCGTTTATTCTATGTCAACAAATATGTGGACCATCATGCATTTGCAACGGCATTTTGACATGGTATGTTACTTATACTTCTCTACAGTAACTCACCGTTCCAAGTGCTTCCACCCTTGCAGACCAACTTCTCTCCTTGTCTATCACCAACACCCCCCTACTATACTTAGGCTATGAACATAACTTGGGCGACCTCCTTTACTGGCACGCAGAACGACAAGGTGTTGGCGACATTACTATGACAGGATTCACTCACAATACTAGGGCTGGTCCCAATTCGCTCAGCCCATTCGCCAGGTCACAACAAAGAGCCTGTCCCCCATCGCTTTCTCTGTTTACCCCACCATTCCGGATCCAGGTCCTGCAGACCTAGCCTAACCGTCAAATCGTTTTTTGCACACAAACTCGCAAGAAATGGTTTTACCATCCCATCAGTCGTACGGTAAATTTCACTTCCAATAGTGGTCCCAATCCGCTCAGCCCATTCGCCAGGTCCAGGCTTCCTCCACTGCTTTCTCTGTTTGCCGCATCACTCTGGGTCCGGGTACTTCCCATCACTATCCCAAATCATTTTTTTGCACACAAACTCGCAAGAAATGGTTTTACCATCCCATCAGCCTTCGTACGGTAACTTTCACTTCCAATAGTGGTCCCAGTCCGCTCAGCCCATTCGCCAGGTCCAGGCTTCCTCCACCGCTTTCTCTGTTTGCCGCATCACTCTGGGTCTGGGTACTTCCCATCACTATCCCAAATCGTTTTTTGCACACAAACTCGCAAGAAATGGTTTTACCATCCCATCAGCCTTTGTACGGTAACTTTCACTTCCAATAGTGGTCCCAATCCACTCAGCCCATTCGCCAGGTCCAGGCTTCCTCCACCACTTTCTCTGTTTGCCGCATCACTCTGGGTCCGGATACTTCCCACCACCATCCCTGACGATTCCACTACAATTAGCTATGAAAATCACATCACTGGCAAGAGCACTTCCCATGTCGCTTTCTCTGTTTGCCACATCACTCCAGGTGTTGGTCCTTTCCATCACCATCCCGACGATGCTCGTGTCAAGGACTTGGGTGGATCTCGCTCAACCTTACTCTTGATTAGTGTTGCCACGGCTCTCGACTAATCCTGACTCTAGCTGAAGCCGCTTCGTCGGCTAGTCGTGACTTTAATTAGCCAATCAATAGATGAGCCATGGCTCGGCTACATATGACTTACATACCATAACCGACTCGAGTCGGCTAGTAGCCGCCCAATCTTACTAGTTCTTTCAAGAGTGTCAAGACCGTTGAAGTTATGTATTCAATAGTAACTACAGAACGAGGTATTCAACACCCTGCACATCCATGCCCTCCAACGTCACTACCGTGCTGAATTTGCGGACTACTAGACCCCCACTGCTTCCGACATTGGAAGGTATTTGTGTAAAGTGGGCCGATGAGTGTGTATCACCACACTCGTGACGGTGATGGATACGTTAGTCTCGATGACGGTCTAGATGCCCCCAATCTCATTTGTGACCTCATAGGCACACTTGAAGAGTGAATAGATATTGTGTACGTTGTGCTTTGGTGGATCAGAGGCAGCATTATCAGCGGCCAGATATCTGTAGGTGTTGACGGAGTGGAACAAAGTTGGGCTGTGGTTCATCCATACGAGAGAAGAGCCAAAGACGATGCACGAACCTGGTTGTTCACAAGTACATTGATCCTGCTGATAGTCTCGTCCTTTTCGGACATCCAGTCGCCATGCTGAACTCATTCCTTGTCTGCAAAGTGGCGCGTGCCATCATTTGAAGCAGGGAATCAAGCTAAAATGGTAGTTAGTAAGTCGTGATAGCAGAATGAACCTAAAATCGCACACCGTCAACCCAAACATGCCTGTGGCCGCCCCACCCTTATCGATGGTTGGTGGTGGAGAACTTGGAGGGTTCGAGTTTCTGCTAATGGCGGTGACTGTTCCGGGTGTAAGTGGAGTAGTAGCATTCACACCTAACGAAGCTGCGACATGAACAATTGCTTACTAACCAATCACCTACTTAATTACATACTAAGAAATCGCGCGGTACCATAGTCCGTGAGTACTAAGGAAGGAATGACAAGCCTGTTTACACGAATACAGTTTCGCCTTCCTCAGCAAGAATTTCCTCCAACACCAGATCGATATTAGCACTACCACCCGGGCGAGGGATAGCCTCCGCGAGGACTGTACTCTCGTTGGAAAATCTTGCCATCTCTTGAGGAGTTGACAGACGCCATTTCAAGTCAGGTTTCTGTTTCTTGAACGTGAACTTGAGCATCTGTAAGCTTTCCATCAGGATCAGGCCCATACAATTACAGTGCTTTGTATCGGTGAGACTGCTGGATGAAAAAACACGTTCACAAGGAACGGCAGATGGCTGGATGGGGAGATAATCCATGGCCATTCGAAAGACTGTTGGGTAGCGGTCCCGCTCGTTCTCCCAAAATTGAAGTGGGCTGGTGTTGCGGTGAGATAGACTGGATGTCACATATGCATTATATTCTTGATCGATCGTCTGGGCGGCTCTTGTCTCAGATCCAGCGTCCATGTTCGTGAGACCGTACACCTTAAAAAGTGCACTGTAGGCGCAGGGATGAGAGACATGCTCTACTTGACCAGGTGCATTGGGGTCGTCAGGGTCGTCAGGGTGATCTTCACGATAGCTCTGCAGCTATGATTCATGAACGCATTAGTACTGCTTTAATTTGCTCATCATCCAACGACATTATATTTACCTTCCGAAGGATATCTACCCTTGAAGTCGTAATCGATTCTTCCGACCAATGCTTCTTCACCCAGTTCATGCGAATGGATGGGTCAATGACTAATGACAAAACGGTTTAGTGCAAGCTAAGCATAGATGTTGAGTAGCTTACACATGGCAAACAGGTAGGCCTTGCTATGTCCAAGGCGGTTATAGTAGTAATCAGCGCGTTCGAGGCCATTCAAAACGATCGGTTTGAGCCGAGGAGACAAAGAGAGCTGTCTCTACTGTTCCATGAACAATTCGAACGTGGGGATAGCCCCACCGAGAAGTGGTACATCCTCGCCGCACATGGACTTTTGAGCGATAGCAGGGACCTACAAAAACATTAGTATCGTGCGAGGGATGTTTGAGATGACAAGAATTGCATACCCCAAGAATAATTTCTATATCTTGTAGCACCTCCCACTCTATCGGCCGCAATTTGCAGTTGGCGATGTCAGTTTGGCGAGGAGTGGTCAAGAAGTGATCAACAGCCTGGAACTAGATATTAGGAAATGTTTGGGTGAAGCCGTATGCATTACTTACGGGTTTGAGAGTCCGTAGCCGATTAATCATATGGTACGTAGAGTCCCAGCGGGTCTTAACATCCTGGAGTAATTGGAGTGCCTTGACTTTAACGGTTTGACCACTCGCATTGACGAACCATTCATGTTCATTACCAGATTCGATGGTCTGTTGAAATAGGTTTCGACGCTGGCCAGAGCTGCGAACCGTGCGCACAATGTTCCGAGCACGTGCGATTGTGTTGCTGTGAACACTCTTCACATACTCATTCTTGATAATAGTAACACCGGCTGCGTTCTTCCATGTCTCCGGGCAGCTAGCGAAGTCGGCCTTCACATGGTTGTCAAGGATATGTTGGACACAAATGTTGAAGATGTGGGGTAAACAGCGGATACGACGATTGATGGGGTCGAATGAGATCTCCCGCTCCGTTGAGAAGATCCTTGCTAGTTCCGTCATTGCAGTATCATTGTTACCAGCATTGTCGAGTGTGACATGGCCGATCTACAGCGGCGGAAAGCAGGGTATAAATCCAAGTATCAATACGGTGAAGCAAAAGCATACCTTTGTCAAGGGAATCTTTGCTCGATCGACAACATATAGAAGTGCACAAGCGAGTGCAACACCGGTGTGGTTGCCTGGGATGTGATGAAAACCGATCAACGCACACCTGAAAGTCAACTTGTGGTTGCCAGATCTAGGGATGAGCGGGGGTACCCGATACCCTCCAGGGTACCGAGTAGGGGTACCATCCGAGTACGAGTAGGGGTATCAATGCTAGATACCCTCGTACCCCAGGGTACAGAAACCCTGGGGTACATCTTGAGGGTATCAATCAAGGAGTAAAGTAGTCAACTCAACATAATAATGATAAAATCACTTTATTCTTACAAATATAAGCAATATATCTGATACCCTGGAGTATATTGTCTTTTATAGCCGATACCCTGGAGTATATTTCCTTGTCCAAACAGATACCCCTACCCTGGGGTAGGGGTATTAGCCCCTGTCGAGTACGAGTAGGGGTATCAGCACAGATACCCCAGGGTATACCCTCGCTCTTCCCTAGCCAGATCCAGCATTCTCTTCGCCAATCCAGTGTGCGGTCACAGCGAGGTACGAGTCGCGGCTCTCACTTGACCAAACATCAACAGTGAGGGAAATGTCACCCACTGCAGCCTAATGAAGGACGCTCGTTAGAGTCAACAGAGGTATAAACGAAAGACTTACAGCAAGTTCAATTTGTAGAGCGTGAAGATTTTCTCCCCATGCTTGGATGATTAACTCCTGGGTTTTTGTGCGGTGAGCGATCTGAGAGTTTTTGACATTGCGAGGGCAGCAAAAGAGGAGGAGGTCCCGAAAATATGGCGAATCAACCTTGTTAATTGCCTGAAAAGTCCGTTAATATTAATGGCCTCTGGTAAGCGGAGTATGTCTTACCACATCTTCTGTGACCAAGAATCGCACAATGCGATCGCGTAGTCCTTCGAGAGAAAAGTCGCCTAGTGGATTCGTTTGGTTCGGCTGCGTATTTTCTAGTCGTCCAGTAGGGGGCGGCGGAAGGTTGTGTAAGGCGATTCCAGGTGTCGCTGAGATGGTATCCTTCAGTGTTTGGAGGGTGTAGCCTACTTTCAATGCAGCCTTGGCAAACTCCACCAGAACCTGCCAGTTGTTCTGCTCCGCTTGCTCCAGGTAAAGCAGCGGGTGAGCATCGAGATGTTTACGAAGCATTGTGTTGGAAGTATTTGGGCCGTATACCTTCCTGAAGTAGATGTTGGCATCAGTACGTACATTTTTGATCTGAATGTGGGGCAGGGACTTACGGGCAGTAGTAACAGAATGTGCCATCCTCTTTCTTTTCGTAGAAAAAAGGTATATCTTGTGCTCATCGTTGTGTTGGTTGTGTGGCGAAAGGATCGGCAAGTCTTGGCCGAGGAACGTTGGGAATGGGTTCAGTCATTGTGGGACGGGGGTCACCAACCTGATTGATGTTGCCAGTGGGTGCCGGTAGTACTGCCCCAGTGGGTTCTTCTCCATCCGAGATGTCAACGTTATGGATGTCAATGAACTCGCCGTCGTTGTTATCGGCGACCCCCCTGTAGCATCCAGGAAGGCGGCGTTGTCTCTGAGGACGTCGATTGTCTTCACCTCCATGTACGGCACCCCCACGTATACGTCCACGACCTCGAGTCATAGGTAGAATGAGTAGGATCTGTGGGCTAAAGTGAGAGATCAGCTCTAGAATATCGCTCTTTTAACTCACCAGCTGTGTTGATAGAAGCGGATGGACCCTAGGGCCCAGAACCTTTACGACCACAATAACAAATCAGACAATGTTGGGCTGTTGCCCGTTATCGGCTTGCAAGTGACGTTCGTCGACATACGGATATTGAAGGGTTGGCGACAGGATTCTGTCGATCAGCAGGGGATTACCACATAGGAGTATATTTGCTTCCCTTCCCTTGCCTGACCCCCATCCCTGTCTTCATGTTAGTCCAAGTCTGTGCCCTCATCCTCATCTCCATCCTTGTCCTCATCCTTGCCCTTATTACCCTTACCTCGTCGGTGTCGCGAGGGAGGGGTGAAGTGGACAACACAATGTGAAATGACCAGTGGTGGGTGACAGGCTGCAAACATGCCAGAAAGAGTCCTTTAGAGCGTGCAGGCTATGATATGGAGTACTTTAGGTCTAATTGGACAACGAGGGGGATTGCAAGATGAATGACGAACCTGGAATGGGGCGTAACCTGGTTGAGTGACAGGTCTGTTGATGACAATGGGGCCGCAAGGGGCGTGCGGTGCGCGTTTGTCGCATTTATATAGGGTTCAGTTGGCCAATGCAAGGGCAGTAGTGAGCACCTACAACACGGATGATCGAGGGCACACACTGCACTAGACCCCATTGATGGCTATTGTGTGCGCGAGCAAAGTTTGTGTGCTGTACATGGTTACAAGCACGTCCTTCTGTTGGAGCAGGCTGAGAACATGCTTACTGTTAGGATTGTAGAGATAGAGCGCATGTGGGACGGACCTCCAGCATATGGGTGGGCATGTCCAACGAGGACAGATTGTTCGCCACCGTTACTTGGGAAGGACGTTAGAGGTTGACTCGACTTTGACGCCTACAAGAGCAAGTGAGTCATTGAGAGCTGGTTGTTGGTGGCTTCATCAGCAAACTAGCCATGCTCTGGGAGCTCTGGGAGCTCTGGAAAAGGGGGTACCTTTCTGGAAAATACATGGCTAAAAATTGAACTTGCCTTATAACATTGCCTAAAACTTTGATAGCCTTTCTTTAACATCTAATATATGTGTTCTATAACTTTAGTTTGGTCAAAAGTGTTGCTGTTGACGTGTGGTGGCACCTTCATGGCAAACGGACGTTTTGCTGATGCTTGTGGTGCTTACTCAGGTCCAAGGCACTCGAGGCCCTCACGAACGAGCGGTGAACAGGCCGGTTTGAAGGGACTTAGGAGTACTACGCGCTGACTCATCCATCTGCGCCACACTTTGCGCACGTGGGGTGCTTCCGACGATGACAACTACTGTACGACGACGACGACAGTACGCCTCTATCCAACCCACCCTTCCCCTACATACAACATTAACGCGATGATGGTGCAACAACAACAATACGTCCTCTCCCTTGCCCCCCACTTCCGCTCTCTTTGCTAACCTCCTTCGGAAGGAGGAATGAGACATATTATAGGAGCGTAGAGCGGCACAGGGAAGAGTAAGCCAGGTAGATCTGAGTCTATCTGAGCAGGTACTCACTTTCCCAAGGGTCACGATATGCCAGAGCTTCGGAACCTTGACATTAGACGCAAACACAACACCCTGGAGAGATACGAGCATGAGTGCGCACCGTCGCGCCCACCTCACGTCGGGACAACTCACACATGGAGTCGATGAAAGAATATCCATGCAGTGATCAGGTGGTTTGACCGTGAGTGCCATCCGTTGAGTTGCCCTACCCGTTCACTACCCCATACATCCCCCAGTCGCCCAGCACATTCGCCACCTCCTCATCTGTCAAGTCGCCATCTGTCTACCTTTTCTGTCTACGACCCCCTCCATCCCCCAGTCGCCCAGCCCATTCGCCACCTCCTCATCTGCCGAGTTGCCCCACCCATTCACCATCTCTTCCGTCTACGACCCCCTCCATCTCCCAGTCACCCAGCCCATTTGCCACCTCCTCATCTGTCGAGTCGCCCTACTCGTTCACCATCCGTCTACCTCTTCCGTCTACGACCTCTCCATTTCCCAGTCGCCCAGCCCATTCGCCACCTCCCTATCTGCCGAGTCGCCCTACCCATTCACCATCTCTTCCATCTACGATCCTCCATCTCCCAGTCGTTGCCACCTCCTCATTTGTCGAATCGTCTACCCGTTCACCACCATCTACCTCTTCCGTCTACGACCCCCTCCATTTCCCAGTCGCCCAGCCCATTCGCCACCTCCCTATTTGTCGAGTCCCCTACCCGTCTACCTCTTCCGTCTGGAACCCCTCCATCTCGCAGTCGCCCAGCCCATTCGCCACCTCCCTATCTGCCGAGTCGCCCTACCCATTCGCCATCTCTTCCGTCTACGACCCTCCATCTCCCAGTCGTCGCCACCTCCTCATTTGTCGAATCGTCTACCCGTTCACCATCCGTCTATTCTCCGTCTAGGACCCCCTCCATTTCCCAGTCGCCCAGCCCATTTGCCACCCCCCTATTTGTCGAGTCCCCTACCTGTCCACCTCTTCCGTCTGGAACCCCTCCATCTCGCAGTCACCCAGCCCATTCGCCACCTCCTCATCTGTCGAGTCGCCCTACTCGTTTACCATCCGTCTACCTTTTCCGTCTACGACCCCCTTCATCTCGCAGTCGCCCAGCCCATTCGCCACCTCCCTACCTGTCGAGTCCCCTACCCGTCTACCTCTTCCATCTGGAACCCCCTCCATCTCGCAGTCGCCCAGCCCATTCGCCACCTCCCTATCGTTCAGCATCTCTTCCGTCTACGACCCCCTCCATCTCGCAGTCGCCCAGCCCATTCGCCACCTCCTCATCTGTCGACTCCCCCTACCCATTCCGTCTACCTCTCAGTCACCCAGCAACGCACGTACTCAAGTGCGCCTGTTGTGTACACCTTCAACACGCGCCTCTCTTCGCCCGTTGAGTCCTGTGTGCGCACGTGCTCACTCGCCCGCCCCACCTGACCTTGATCTTTCCCTGTGCATGACATCCTCGCACACTTTCCCCTCAAGAGAGAGGATTCTATTGTCTTGGCTTCTTCGTACTTGCACTCCACCACCAGCCAAACCCTGCCGACAATGGGGTGGGAGTGTACCATTCAACATATCATATCCGGTACGTTGATAAGTTACCTGACTTGTTTGTCGGACCACATACTAGTACATTGTACTACTTAGAATAGATTTTTTGTGTAATAGTTACGATAAAGCGTGGTCAAAACTTATCTGTTGCCATCAAATTTCGATGAACGTGTGAGTTGCACCAAGACTACTACAGAGCGGCGTCTTATTAAGCAGAAGGTTGAGAAGGGTTGCCTGTCCGCGGGCTGCTGAACTAGCAACACCCTTCGGTTTTCAAGCCCATCACCACCTAAACCGACACTCTTTTCTAAAGCCCACTCTCTATCGGTATCTGATCAGGCATGGAAATGGATATCGTTCGTGTCGATGGAAGATATCGAATCCTACGAAAGATGGGAGTGGGTTCACATGGTTCATTTATTGAATTATCATTCTACTACAGGGGTACTTTGGTGTATTTTGCCCTAATGGTATGTTTTGCAGCTTCTGTCCATCTTGCGTGGGACCTCGTTACCAAACGTGAGGTCGCAATTAAGCTGCAGCCTTGCAGTATCACATCTGACACCGACTCATGCTTGGAGCATGAATATGAAGTTCTCAAGCAACTTCAGGGCGGTGCTGGAATCCCACGGGCTATATGGTTAGGGATGGAGGGACGATATCTCGCCATGGTCCTCCAGACCCTAGGACTGTCTCTGCAATGTTTAGTCGAGCAAGAACCAAGCAAAACTTTCAGCCTCTCTCACATCGCTAGGATTGGCCTTCAGTTGGTATGTTTTTATCTTGTTGATCACCTCACTGCTGAAACTCGAATCGTTTGTTGGTCCGCAAAACAGGTTTCCCGAGTGGAATTCGTCCACTCTCGTAATTTTATCCATTGCGACATCAAACCACAGAATATATTGATGGGTATCGGAGAGTTGCAAGACACTGTTTTTCTTATTGATTTCGGTATCGCTCAGATGTTCCGGGACCCCTTGTCGCGCATCCACATCCCAGAGAAGGAGCAGGACTCCTTTGTTGGCACCCTTACGTTTGCTTCTGTCAATAGTCACCTTGGCGTGCAGTTGGGACGGCGGGATGATATTGAGTCCCTTGCTTTCACTCTCATATTTCTCTTACAAGGTTCACTTCCATGGTTGGGTCAAGATGGCCAGAGCCCACAGCGCGAAACGGTCCTCGCTTTGAAACAGGCTTACCTGAAGGACCCCCAAGCCAAGGGTGTTCCGTTTGAGCTCGCGAACATCTTCCATCACGCACGCCATCTCACATTTACCCAGAAGCCAGATTATGACCACCTCCGCACTCTTCTACAGAGTGTACCCGACATTAAACCACACTCCTGCCTTGGTCTTTCCCATACCGGATTGGTGCCTACTGCAGAAGCTCCACCCAACACTGTCACGCAGGTTGTGCGCGTGCATAGGACGAAAACTAAGGGAGCGAGGGATCGAACACCTCGGCAATCAGCTCCGTAAGTCGTTTTTGCATTTTACTTAACATTTAACTACATCTCTGCTCTAGCGGTCGAAGCGAACGTCATGATTCTTGCATCCCCTCAAATGTCCAAACAACACCTGGGCTTTGTCACAGTGCAAGGTTACTTAAATTACCATAGTGTGCACGAGAAATCGGGTCAGGAAAGTTCAGATGGACTCGACAACTCTATTATTTTCGTCTGTACATCACAGCTCCTTGTAGTTCCTGTTGTAGTAGGTCATTGCACTCTGTATGATGTCTGCCATTATTTCTACAGTACGAAGAGTGTGAGCATGATTCATGTAGTTTACCCATATATATCCGCAGAGCGGCTTAGGTCGGCTAGAGTCGACTTTGGCCGCGAAATTTTATTGGGTGGCTTTTAGTACCGGTCTAACCGACTAACCGGGCCGAGCTGAGTAATTTATTTTGGCTTACCATAAGTGGCAGAGCCAAGCTGTGGGAAGAGCCACTAGGAACAGAGCCAAGCCAAGCCAAGCCAAGCTGTGGCAACACTACTCTTGATGGGCTTCAGTCGATCATGGTATGCGTTGTCAATAATGACTGCTGATGCCAATGCTGAAACTGTTGTAGAACAGCTGTCGTCAACACGGGCATTTGTCAATGCGGGCATGATCACTAGTCACTATATTAGTCTACATGCTAGCTTTGTATCATTTTTGCTAATGTCAACTTTCTGTGCTTTTGTTGCTTTTGTTGCTTTTCTATTCGCTCAATAATTTGGTGCCTTTGCTTTTGCGGCTTTTGTCGCTTCTGTGCTTCTTGTGCTTTTTCTGGCGGTGGTGATATAAGAAAAGCAATAAAAGCTTAAAAAAGCAATATGTGAATTTACTGATGCATTATTATTATAGTAATGTCATAGTGCACCTCAACGTCCAAATGCACTGCTTGTATCGTATATTCACCAGCAACGCGTAGACTTAGGGCCAATACAGATTGAACTTTCCATGTATGTTTATGTTTGTCTTCAGCAGCTGTGAGTTCAGCTTCCCGGCAAGATGGCAGTCGGAGATTGAAGAATACTTGAGTGCAAGAAGCTGCACTCACTAGACCGTCACCAATGATACCACTCCTTGAAATACGCCAGGCTTTGATCAATTATACCCTCACCCTTCTCCAAATACTCCTAATCTCTTTAGTCGACCTCACAAAACATCAGAACCCGCCCAGAAAACAGCTGATCCCTTATCACACGTCAATCCTTTCTGGCCATCAATGGGTGCTTGAGCTGATATCAGGCCACCCTGATCGCATCCGCTGTGAACTTGGAATGCGGAAAGAGGTTTTTTTACAGCTTGTACTTGAATTGCGCCACGCAGGCCATCAAGATTCAAGGAGGGTGATGCTTGAAGAGCAAATAGCAATATTTTTATATACTTGCGTCACCGGCCTCACTATGCGTCACGTTGGTGAGCGGTTTCAGCAATCAAGTGACACAATTTCTCGGTACTTGTTTTGGTATCATATCCAGGGTCTGTCTATTTGACAATTTCACAGCTACTTTCGGAAAATGCTCAAGATCTTTTCTTGCCCGCCATTTTACACCACTTATGTTCAGCTGCCTGCCGATGTCATTTCATCAAAGATACGACACAACCCAAAGTTTTACCCCTACTTTTGCAACGCCGTTGGAGCAATTGATGGTAGTCACATACCCGTTGCCCCCCCTTTGCATCTACGCCCAAGATACCGCAACCGCAAAGGTTTTCTATCACAGAACGGACTCTTTGCATGTGATTTCGATCTCCGTTTCACCTACGTGCTCACAGGCTGGGAGGGCTCAGCATCGGACGCACGTATCTATGGAAATGCCATTGGCTCTCATCAGGAAAATGACAAAACTCTTATATAAGCTTAACTTCCTTATTCGTCCTTATTGTCATTGCTGCGAGTGGGCCAAGGGTCAGTGCAAGGCAGGTGACAGAGTAGATACAACGTGTTATCGTGCGATTTCGAAGCTATGGTGATCTGCGTACTTATTCACATAAAAGCTGCGAAATGTATCGTATGAGTGATGTGGTCTGAGATCCCAAGAAATAAACCTGGACGTGTAC
Source organism: Boletus tomentosulus (assembly GCA_038092475.1). Taxonomy (NCBI): domain Eukaryota; kingdom Fungi; phylum Basidiomycota; class Agaricomycetes; order Boletales; family Boletaceae; genus Boletus; species Boletus tomentosulus. Next base: position 13,408 of record JBBPQH010000123.1, read on the forward strand.
ATGGGAACCAGGTGCGCAGCGCGGTAAATCGAACTGATACGGATAACTGATATTTTTGGGTGTCGGTTAGGAAGAGTGGCAGGACGGACGACCCACATCCCTGTGTCTTCATCAGGGGAGTTACCCTTTTTCTCGAACCACCGGACGACCGCACATTCGAAGGAATCACCACGATAGACAAAAGAAAAAAATGCCAAGACGCGAGCGATCTCAAGCGTATCCATATTGGCATGATTTATTTCCTGTGATGGCCGAGTGTGAACAAAGACGCAGTCACGGCATGGTCCTTCGTTTCTCCACATTGGGGCTGCGCGAATGTACTCTGTTTGCATCCCACCGATCCCACTAATGTCAGACGGAGCGAAAAAGCGGGTAGATATTGAATTGGCGACATGAATCCGTCCATCAAATCGAGGACAGGATTCAGCAGGAATATCGAACGGAGTGTTGACCCGAGGATCTTCTGGATTGAGTTGGCAAAAGAGGAACCTGTTGACAAGGGCTGGAAGTGACGGCAACTGAAGTTCTGTAGCAAGAGTGGGAATGGTTCGTGCTCGATTTCGCTCTGTCAAACGGAGGTCATTAGATGACAATTGAAAGGACAGGATGATATACGTACGGTACGTCCGCGAAAGCTCAACATGAGCCCATAAACTTGTTGGCGCATCATCGGGGACGTTCATCTCGTTGTCACCTTGTGTACTAGCCCGTTGATCATCTATGGCAGCATTATTGACATCTGTACTGCCGTCATTTGTGTCATCCTGTTCAGCGTTGTTAGTTGCTGACACGTCAGTGGCTAAGAACTGTCAACCAAAGATACAAGAATCAAAAAAGACAACACACAGGTTGATTGGGACTCGTTGAGTCCCTGATCTTGAACGGATGTCAAACACGTTCCCTCAAGCATGTTGCGGCTCATGAAATCGACGCGAGCAGCCGCCAATTTATCCAATCTTTGGTTAGTGAGAAGCATTTGCCCGAGCACCTTGAACTTGCTCGAATGGCGCCACGGTTCTTTAACGGCCTTGATGTGCTTACACTCCGTAATCGATGAACAGAGGCCATTGGGTGCACCGAATAAGCGGATAAGTTCTGGGTAATGTTTCGCAGCATGCTGACGGGGTAAGGAGAATGTCTTGACTACAGGATTTTGCCCGGTTCGAAAAACCTCACGGTATTGATGGAATCGCACGAGGGCATTTTCGATTTCGGCCAGAGCATCCTCGGATATGACGTGTTGCCGGACAAGGTAGCAGAACTCTAGAAACGCACGTAGAGTGCGCATGATATCAACAGGGACATGACCTTCAATGGCAGCGATATAAACCTGTCATGAAGTCTTATGTTCGTTGATAGAAAGAAAATAGAGTATCCACATACCTTCATCAATGCCTTCGAGTCGTCGCCAGTCTATTGTTTGAAACCTCGGCCCTGAGGAAACCTCCGTAGTCCTGCAAACGGTGCGATCACTGCAATTCTATTCTCGTGTCCGTTAGATTGAGAACGTTGATGTTAAAAAATACATACTTTCGGTTTATATCATCAAGTATACGCTTCGCTTCTTTTTTCGGATTGTTTTGTTTGATGTAGCTCTTGATCCAATCAACTAAGTGATCTTTGAAGCATCCCTTGATAAGCTGGTGCAGTATGTCTGGGGCAATTAGCTGGTTGATGTCGGCACGGGGGAAATCGTTTGTGAACGGCTTGTGGTGATGGATAAGAAAGTGAACACGAAGACGACGAGGTTGAGGCTTACCACGATATCTGCCACTATTCCAAATTCATCCCACATTACCTGCTGTGTACATAACCGAAATAGCGCCTCGTTGAATTCTCGTGTACGAAGAGGTGCATCCTCATCCAGTTTTCCACGAGGCGCCTGGCACCTGAGAGTTGACAACGTATCAGCTCAGCAAGTGATCAATATATTGCAAGATATCGACTCACCTTGGACACCACCCTCGTACAATACAGGCTAACAGTGCCTGTTCCTCGTAGTCTGCAATGTAGGGTCCTAGACCGTATATTACTTTGCGGAAGTGGCCGTCCCCGAACTTGACAACCTGCGGGACTGTCATTCCATGCTTGAGCGAACTGAGGATGATAGACAAAGAACTATGAAAAATTTGCCGTCGAAAATTGCGGTATTCAGTAGACGACGAGTGTTCATCCGTTGCTAAGAAGCAAGACAGTTAGAAAAGGAATGCAAGAAAGAGGTGCATCTTCACTTTTAGGAATCGGTAGAAATCCGATGAGTACGAGCGCATCACGATGTGCTCGCTGAACATTGTTGCGTACATTACCCACTGATAAATATAGTGGATAGAACTCATTATTACCAGTCCCAACCGATACCGTTGTCTTGTCGCTCCCCAGAATGATCAGAACAAATGTGCTGCCGTGAGTAGATGGATCACTTCCTATATTGTCCTGTAAACAATTTATTGTTCAGTATCGAATGCGTTAGATCGATTAAAGACACTTACGGCCTGGTCCCAGGCCCAATCGCCAGACATAAAGTCCTGATATTGACGAACATTCCCATCCACCGAATACTCCCGAAAAGGTCTGAGATCGACCTCCTCTACAAAACTGGGGTCACCAAGGATCTTCTCAACGACTTCCTTCGGGTCTCGGAACCATACGTCGTGTCCCTCAAGCATCCATGGCAGAGGACTTGCATTAGGTACTTCACCCGTGTATTTTACTGTAAAATTGTTCCACTTGATGTCCCCGACGCGTGTACTATCGATTGTCTTGTAGAGGTGCCGATGATTAGCAAATGGTGGCTTGTCGTGATGCTGATGAAGCGTTGCCGCCCAGAGATCAAGAAGTGTATCGATATGGGATGCTGACATTTGATTCCGCGTAAACAAAAACTCTGCAGTCTCGAATTGAACACGATTGGTGTATGGAAACCAGTTGGTAGAGTTGTTGACTTTTGGAGAAGGAGGGGTACCGTCTGGGAGGAAGTCGCCACGTTCGTCGCAGGGTCGGGCTATCAAGCACGTTAAGAATAAAAAGATAACATGACTAGACGACTTACCAGTTAGTTTCGTGTGGTAGTTGCGATACAATTTGTCGCCCAGCCCATAGAATTCGCTATCTACAAGTGGTAGAGGTGAAGCCTCTCGACTTGGATGGTCCGCCGATGGTCGATCCACTGATTTCGTATGATGAGCAAAACTCAAGCTTGAATATTCCGTCTACTTACCGTCTTCTTCAGATGCTCCATCGTCAGTTTGATCCGGATGATTGATGTCCATCCGTGAGTGGTCCACTAATTGCGGATCTTGAACATTGAACGTTTGAGTTTCGATATGGTATGCTTACCATCCACTTCGGGTGTTCCGTCATCAGGATTTGTTGGCGTTGAGGGTGCAGGTCCTGAGAATGAGTGAATGGTGGGGTGCTTTTGTCGTCGATGCTTTGTCAGGCCCCTTGAGTCTTGAAGTACCGTCTGCACCCAGGATATGTGCATGGCAATTGGAGGGAGCTATGTTCTGTTAAGAAGGGTGCTTCGAGAGATGGCGCCATTAGAGAAACAACCTGCTTAGCGTAACTTGGTGCAAACAAAGAACTTTGGACTGTGAACTTGAAAATCACTTTGTGGAGAAACACGTCAGTCTCTGCAACCCCGAAAATTTCTTTCCAAACCTTCTTCACTCGTTCGGCCACCCACACTCATTTTTATCCTTCATCTTTACTTCGCCATGGCCACGCCAGAAGCTTCGAACCGGCGAAGCACTCGTCCTGCAAACGCTAACAAGCACCCGGGTAATATTGTCAAAGCAGCTGGGCAGAAGCGACGCACCAAGGCAGAAAGGCTAGGGATGACCAGCAGATGGAAGTAGAGAAAGAGGGAAGACAACAAGTTGCAGCACAAGGTATCAAACATCTGGCGAAGATCCAGGCCGAAACTGATAAGAAGGCGAAAGCCGAGCGCCCCAAACCTGTCCCCCCTCAATCTCGGGTTCAGACTGCCAAAAGTAAACAGAAGGCTCCCTCAGCTGGTGAGTCGCACGAAATGTCTCAGATAAAGTATACGACTTACGGATTGTCTTACGGCTCGCGTCTCGTGCCTTGTACCCGTAGCTTCCGCATCGAGGAACTTCGACACGGCTAGCTCCTCTGCGGCTAACCTGGCAACATCAGCAATGATTCACACGGCCAACGAGCACCTTTGGAATGCTAGCCAGATGACATCTCTCAAGGACGCCCTTCGAGCCTATAGCAATGCCAAGAAAGCAGGCCCAGGCAGTGAGTGTCGCACTGGTTGATGTTTGACAACATACGGTTACTGATAAAACTTCTCTGATCGGTGTGTGTGCGGCATTCGGATGTTCATCAGCAAAACGTCCGTTTGCCATGAAGGTGCCACCACACGTCAACAGCAACACTTTTGACCAAACTAAAGTTATAGAACACATATATTAGATGCTAAAGAAAGGCTATAAAAGTTTTAGGCAATGTTATAAGGCAAGTTCAATTTTTAGCCATGTATTTTCCAGAAAGGTACCCCCTTTTCCAGAGCTCCCAGAGCTCCCAGAGCATGGCTAGTTTGCTGATGTTATTTCACTGTGACTAGATGGATTGATTGGGTAAGCTTTTTCACTTGTCGTTCATCCGAAATGCTCCTACTCACTGAGTCAACACTGTTTTTCCTCAATCTCGCGGTTGATCGGAGCAGCGTCAAGCAACGTAATGAACTTTGAGGCCAAGTCAAAAGTTGGATGGCTGGCGTTGAGGGTCCCAGAGAGTCCGAGTCCAACTACACGAAGTTGGCCATTGAGCCCTCCGAGGCATCAAGAGACTCGCTTGCATCTAGGGGCCCACCTACAACACTCGTTTCATCAACGGATCTGAGCACCACCTACCCGTCGACCCATGAAACGGAACCTGAGGAATTTACGGGCAAAACAACTGATGTAGAGGTGAGATTGTGATACGAAGCAACCACAGGGTGGATATTAACTAATATTAAGGTCACCATACCGGTCGAGAGTGACAATGAGTCGTGGCCTGACTGGAAGCAGCAGTCCAAAGTTGTGTCACAACGCGGAAAGAGGAAGGCAGAAGAAGAACCCATTGAAGTGTCCGACACTGACTCGCAGGGTGACGAGGGCGAAGAAGGAGATGACGCCACCGAGTTTATCGATGCAGATGGGTTGAACCAGGTGCTAAAGTCTCTCAGATCAGACCCGACTCTGGATGGCCGTCACCGCACCACTACCGATGTAAGAGTTTTTTTTGTACAATATTACTCAGGTAACTTATGTGATTTTGATTCTAAGGCATACGTGGGGGTTGGCGAAAGCAGCTCAGTGACAAGGAAGAAGATCAAGATGGAAACCGGACCAGTCAAGACTCATTCCTGTACCCCGTCGTTCGCTTATACCTCTACCCCATCGACCAGCGGTGTAAATGGTATGAAAGTCGAATCGGATGAAAAAAGCCATGCTACTGGCAGTGGGATTGATGTTCAACGTGATCCAGAAGGGTATATCCTTGATGTGTCGAAGAAGTGGGGCAATTTCAACACGACAGACCTTCCTGTGTCACGCGATTACCGTTGGTCGCGTTCATTCATTCCTACCGTCATCCTCTGGTGCAGTGCTCAATCAAATATCTGGACTATTCCTGAAGATGATTTCATTGGAGCGCTTCAAGTTATCTTTGATACTGTCTATCCTACAGTGAAGTATCGTGTTATTGCATCCGGTTCAGTGTTTACAATTGTAAGTGTTGTTTCCACCTTTGAACTGACACTGATGATTCCGAAGGCTAGTCAGCGTGTTTCTGAGTGGCGAAGTGGATTCGGGTCAACTGCGCTGGCCATGATGATCGATTTCTTCGCCAGTGCTCAAAAAAATAAGCCTGATGACGACCTTCGTTTCCTCGCCAACACCTTGCATACAGACTACAAATTTTTGGAAAGGGATCCTGCCAGCGAACTCCCCGACAAAGATGGTCGTTTCCATTCCCCATTCCTCGTTGAGCTCATTGCGTCCACACATCTCAGTGCAGTTGCTGGATTTATAGATGTCCCCGGTTGGACCCTGCCGAGTATCGTGCAAGGAAAGCAGCAAGCAGGTGTCATTGCTATTGCTGCCGCTGCGGCAAGTACCTTTATTTTTGTGCCGTATCTTACTACTAACTCAATGCATTCTGTTAGCTCGAGCATGCTTTGCAGTTTATAAAGGACGACATTATTGATATCAATCAGATTTTGCAAGAAATGGGCGAGCACCCTGAAATCAAGTACAAAATCAAGCTCCCGAAGGTAATCAACCCCTCGACTGGAAAAGAGACATCAGCGCCATACCAGTTCTCACAAACCAATTGGTCCGGCGACACGGCAGCTTACAAGACATCAATCGAAGGACGTGGTATAAATTTTATTCATGAAATTTTCACAGCTGCCCGCGCCGCAAAGAGCTTGAAAAATATGCATCATGACAAACCTTTGGCAGATATTTTCGGAATCAACGCAGACGCCCCCAATATCAACCCTCGATCACAGCTTTGTAAAATTTAACTTTCCTTCGTGCTATTTACGGGCTAACTTCTTCGTTGTGATAGGATATCCTTGTCGCAATTCTCGATACCCGTCCTTGTTTTCTCTCGCTCTGGTTCTCGATACCCATTTCTGTTCCGTTCATCATCCAACTCTTCATGTCACATCCATCGCATCGTCACTTTTCAACACCTGCCGTTTTAACATGGACAGTATGGACTCTTGTCTCGTCACTGCATTTGCTTTGTTTTGTTGCTGTGTTTCTTTCATCTCACGACTGCATTTGATACTCACATTTGATACTCGCCATCTCTTTTTCAGCTCGAATGGTCGCGTTTGGGCTTTTTTCCTTTCATCTCATGTCTGCGTTTGATACTCGCATTTGATACTTACTGTCTCTTCTTCAGCTCGAATGGTCGCATTTGGGCTTTTTGCTTGTTTACATTACGAGCTGCTTACTACACTTTCCGCCCTTATTTAATGCTTTAATCTACATTCTTTTGAACAAGCTGATTAAGTATCATAAGTTGTGATCAAGGCAAAATAAGGGTAAAATAAGACAAAGGGTGGGCTTATTCTAGGCTTATTCTGCTTATTAGCAAGCTGACACATCATAGCTCATACAAGCTGAAATAAGGGGAAATAAGGCTGAATAAGTATACATAAGCATTTTGTCATTTTCCTGATGCTGATCTTCATATTCCAGTTGGCAAGTACTTGCTTGCAGATGCTGGTTTCCCTTTGTGTAGTAAATTGCTGGTTCCATTTCGTGGTGTACGATATCATCTTGCAGAGTGGGGACGGGGCTCAAAACGGTACGGTTGTATTATGTTACATGTCAAATAATAATTGTATGGCGTAGTCCGCAAAACAAGGAAGAACTGTTCAATTTGCGTCATTCATCTGCCCGAAACGTTGTGGAAAGAATTTTTGGGATTGTCAAACGCCACTTTCGCATTCTCCTACTTCCGGCCGAATTCTCTATCGAAATACAAGCACAGATACCCTCGGCACTATGTGCGATTCATAACTTTATCTATGTGCATGACCCTATAGAAGACGATGAGAGTTCCGATTCAGATGAGGCAGATAATAATGAAGGATATGCTATGGACGATGCTCACAATATGGTCGACCCAGTCAATTACCTGGCAGCCAACTCAGACGATGGTGCCAGGGAGCTACGAGATCAAATTGCAGAGGGGATGTGGGCTGATTATCAACGGATATTGAGAGAAAGAAGTATTGAGGAAAATTCAGATAGTGACTCGGAAGACACATGGATTGACAAACTTGATACATAGGAACAACGATCGAACGAGTGACTACGTAGTGGAAGGGCCAGCTGTAAAAGCCTGACGCACTATATTGTCACGAGCCTTCTCATGAAACAATATTCCATATTGTCTCTCAGCCCACGCGGCACAATCTCTAGCATTAAATCCCAACCACATCGACGCTTGCTGCCCTTCTTTACAAAAGTACTCGGTGACGAGGAATAATTTGTCTGTGTCGTCAGCGAAACTTGAGATATCGTAAAGCGCTTTTGTGGCTTCAGATATGATTGAATTTGCATCCCAAAATCCAGTTGCTGAGAGGGTGTCACGCACTGACTGGATGGCGCTATTTACCGTGTGGATTGTTATCAGTCGCAAGCGGTCCTCCTCCTCCTGCTGAACTACAGCATGTGAAGCTGACTTTCGGCTGCGTTTGCGGCCCTGGCCCAGTGACGGCAGGATAGATGAGGCCGTGGTCTGCAGATTAGAACCAGAAAAGAGTTGAGTGGATGGTGTGATTTCTGACTCGTCTCCTTGGGAAAGTACCACATATGGACGCTTACTGCCAGCACTAGAGACGGCAGGGGAGGACAAAGAAAGGGGCACCACTCCAGGGGTGGGAATGTTTGTGGACATAGAGCTGGGAATTGCGACGGTGCGCACTACCACAAGGCCTGGGACATTGTGATCACTATCGGGGGATGGGTTATAGACCGCTCTGCGAGAGGAGGGATTGGTGACATCGACAGTTTGTTCATCACCGACATGACTAGGTGTCGAGGCACCTCCTACGCTGGTAGCCTGAGTGCCACGATAAGCACCGCTCCCAGTCACACCACCTTCTGGGAAAATATCCTTGAAAAGTTCGTAGTACGGCCAACCTTGGTTGCGGAAGTTTTTCATCTTTTTGCGGGTCTGTTTGGGGTCAGCTATATACTCAAATATAATAGAAACCCATATACCTTTGGCTCTGCTTTAATCCAAGGGTCCAAGACTTGTGCTGATGTGGTATCACGGATATCTGCACCAGAAATCACATTGAAGCTACCGATGCCCGATTGTTCATCCCAGCTCTTGATTGTAGCATATATGCCTTTCAGCTGCATAGTAATAAATATAATGATCTGAGTAGATTGCGTTATCGGCAGCACATACCTGAGCAAACTTGTACTTTACACTATTCAAACTCTTGAGGGTCTCGTTCGGATGGGCTTTGTGGATGTGTTCAGCAGCCGCAAGCAAAGTGGTCTTTTTGAAACCTCCATCACCTCGTTCAGCACGGTGTTCATGAAAATATTGGACAAAGGTGGCGGTCTCAGTGTTGGACCACTTTGTTTGCTTGCTTTCGGAGTCGGTCATGATAAAAGAAAGATATGCTTCTAGATGGTTGAGTATGTTGACAAGTTGTTGAAGGAGAAGGTGATGTAGCAGGTTGGGAGCGTGGCAAGGGGCTAGGCTAGCCATCGAGTGTATGTACAAGGCAAAGAAGGTTCATGGAATTTCAAGCGCCGACACATGGCTTGCCAGGAAGCCGAACTCGCAGCTGCTGAAGACAAACATAAACATACATGGAAAGTTCAATCCGTATTGGCCCTTAGTATCTAGTTAGTAGACTTGACTGATTGATAATCACTCATGATTGGATGGAAAGTCGGTCCGTACTCCCGAATACTTCATCCGACTTCCAGAAGGCAGACAAAGTCACTTTCACGCGACTTCGTTCCATCGAACTGATTCAGAGTGCGCCAAAAACACACCTCGGTTCACTTCAATTCACTTCGCGGCAACACTAGACTGGGGGTTAGTCACTCCGGCGTTTCGCCGCGACGACTCACAATACCTGCCGTCTGGCGTCCACATCCTCAGCGCGCTCAGCACCGAACCCCAATGGTACACTGGTCCCGCTCACAAAACATTGCTAACGCTGGTCACTTCGACCATTCAACCCGCCCGGCACCCTTGCCCTCGCTCGCATGCCACTCAGTGTACGCTGTCGCCCACCTTGGCCATTCGCCCTCACTGATCTGCCATGGCCTTAGCGAGCCCAAAGGCTGCGTTTTTTGTTGCCAAATAAAGAAAGTGGTTGTTAAGCGTCGCATAGAGCCACCATCAACCAATGGGTTGAAGGCTTGCTCACTTACGAGACAGCATTGAAACGCGCCGTCCATTTCGACGGCTTTGCAGATTGGCACTGCCATTCACAGACTCGGCAGGACGACAACCACACTGCCGTCGCCCGTCGCCATCTGGGTCCATTCGCGGGCGGGATGGATCCCGCTACAATCAACCCGCGATCACGTTCAAGTCAGAATGGATTTAGGTGGGCAACCCTCGGCTCTATCCAAACCATGTACGGCCTGCTCATTTTATAGAGTCGATTGTCTTCATACTACGTGTATATAAAGTACCGGTACAAAATACCAGCTCATGACCAGCCCCACCTTTCGCACAATTCCTCGTGTGTTCCCACTCGTTCGTGGACTCGGGACGACGGTGACGGCAGCGACGGCACGCCCCCACCTCTTTACGGTCAGTGACAATGTGTGGCCATGATGTGATGATCACGACAGCCCAACGTTGACATTTGCCATAAATCTTACCACATCCCCTACCCCTTTGGAACAATTCGGCAGCAGTAAGTAGTTCGTTGGGTTATTATTAATCACGACGTTATTCTTGATCACGTCTTTGTGCGGCAGTAAGATCGAGCGGTTGTGCCTCGGGATCTGATCATGGATTTTGGCCCAAACAAGGTTCAGGTTTCCGAGTCAAGTCGAAGGCGAAAACTCCGACCTGCTACTTTCGGTAGATCACACGGAGTGACCGACACTGTCTGCCTTTGGTAATGTGAAAGGCAATGCAGCTGCCAGCGTAAGTAATATACGGGTAGGTTCGTGAGCAAGTCCCAGGTTACCCTCTTCCACAACGACACAAGCTTGTCGGTGAGGTTTGTCGTTGTCCACATTGTTCTTACCCTAACGCTCCTCGACAGCAAGTCAGTGCCACTATTCCTAGTCGACCGACATCCCCTCAGACCTCCAGCTCTTCGTTACCATGTCACCGCCAGCTCTTCCCCCTCCAGGATTTTTTCCAGAGGATGTGTCTCTGTACAAACGACCGGCCATGTGTGCCCCAAATTTGATTGGGGGGATGAGTGCGGCCTCGCCTGGGGCTGTTCGCGGCCATGCTAACTTGAAATGCACAATAGAGGAACTTATTGCAGCTCGTGAAAGCAGCATACTGCGCGCCTGTGCTTCGGTGTGAAATTTATCCAGTATGTTTTGATAAGTCGATATTGACTATTGTACGACCCACAGATACCTCCATCCAAACTGCTCATGGCAGACGAAATCCTTCTCTTGTGGTGCCGGGCACTGGTGGAGAAGCAGAGGATTGTGACCCGGCTTGCCGATGTCCAGCTTGACTGTGAGAAGTTAGAACGTGACGTGGTGAATGGATTTGGGGAAGAGGCTGTCAAGAAGACATTCAACACAGTCTATAATCTTGGCGATATGCATAGTGCGAAAGGCAGGCTCATGTCGTCCATCTCCAACATCACCTACAGGAGCGTTGAAGGATTGCGTTCTTGAGCGGTAAGCCATCGCAACCGATTCCCCATATTAGGTTCTCACCGGTGTTAAACATCTTCTAGCCCTCGGTACTCGGTAATCTTGGCCGTGATTCCTTCCATATGTTTTCTTGATATCGACCCCTCAACGCCCGGTGTTATGTAAATTGTACTCTCTCCTTTCCCAGTTTGTTGTACTTTTTATATTATGGATGATATGTGTTCGTTTTCGTATTACCTGGCAATGTCGTATGGAGAAGAGATTGTTTACCGATTACCTTGTTTACCAGAAATTTGTTCCTTTACGATTTACATCGATTCATCATCGTACAGCGTTATTTATCCAATGAATTACATAAGCTGCTCGTCCTCTGCTCGTAAGTGTTCGTTAGGACGCATTGTGAACAACAGGCTCTCATCAAATCCTCGCAGCAAACTTTTCCTCCCTCGACTCCGAGACAGCGCCACGTGTACATTGAACAGTGGGGTGAGCTCGCCAGAAGGTGGGGTTGCTGGACGAGGCGCAATGGTCGAACTGCTCAGCGCTCAGCGCTCAGTGCTAGCCGGTCGAAACTCGTCGTGAGGTGTCGTTACACTCCCAAACCCGCCAAGAAGACGTCGAGGTGCGTCCCTCAGGGTATGCGCGTGCAATTAACACTCATTCGTCGAGCAGTCAAGGTGGTTGAGGAAGGAACCTACCAACACGCATGTTGAGTTGGGGGAGTCGAGAGTGCACGAAACAGCGAACGGCCCGCACACGCACAGGTCGACCCCGGTAACCTGGCGGTATCGACGCCGATCGAAACGGGAGCATGGCGCTCGAAGACGTGTACGCGGAAGTCGACGGTGCAGGACAACGCGGGGGGCCCTAAGAACGTGTCGGAAGGGAGGGAATGCCTTCGGAAGCTGCTCGATGCAACAAACCGTAGAACAAGTGCATCCGCTAAGTGATTCGAACCATATGTAGGGTATCCCTATCTCAGATTCTATGTCGCTTAGTTCTTTCTCTGTTGCAGCGATCGTTGTGCTCGTGTCGGTAGCACCAGGGCTCCCATCGATCCGGCAAAGGTTCTCTTGGAATTCGTGGTTCGAGTCAAATCGGCAACACCATCCGGGTGGATTTTCTCGAGTACGGTCTTAACTTTACCCCATGTACGTTTGGCTCGTTATGATATTAGCCGAATTTGAACGAGCCCGCTTGTTGGTGGATGCTACACTCTACGCGACGCCAAGGCTGGCTTTTCCTTTTTCGCCCAACGGCGGGGCAAGCCTGTTCAGGCTTCACTGCGTCATATAAGAAGGGGAGGTACGCTAGCGGACAGTTGGTTTTCACCTCCCATTCGCCCTCCAAGCTCATAAACACTACAATATGGAATTTAGCTGCACTACGTGCTCAAAGACATTTTCCTCTCGGGAAGCCCTTAGCCGCCATCGCTCCAACAAGCATGCACAGACCTTTGTGGTCACCGCCAACGATATCCAGTACCCTGTTTCCGTCGTGGAGGGCAGGTATTGCTGCCCGATCGGAGCGTGTGGCAGGACCTACGAAGGCAGGGATGGCCTGCGAAAGCACGTCAAAGATCGCCATTGCCACAACCCCGGTCGTGACGGTTCTACCCTTGTTCCCGAAGCCAAGAATCCCAAACGACTGCAACAACAGTCGTCTGTGCAGGTCCCTCGAGGTTTGGCTTATATTCTGTAGCAGATTGTTCTCTTTAACGCGCTCTTCAGGCCCTGGTGTCCGGGTGACCTTGGGGGATTCGGCGACAGGGAATACCACAAGTGTGCAGGGACAAGGGAGTGACGGTGAGCCAGGCCCTTGTTGACAACCAAAAGCAAGTCTTGCTCACGCATCGTCACATGGCAGGCGGTTTGCGAAAGAACAGATCCTCGACAGTTAGCAAGAGTGCTCCAATGGCTGCCATCCCACCAGGCTTCGTTGGCGAGAGAACGCAGAGTAAGTGCTGGGCTTTTTTTAGCGAAAGCATTTTCTGACGCACGGCGTAGCAGCTACGGTTCAGAGCGACCTTGAAAGAGGAGACCTTCTCGACCAGATCGGAATGTGGTTGCATGCTCCTCTCCACATCTTAATTTGCCGTCAATGCGAGGTGGGCCTGACCACGGAGACAGCGCTGGGACATATGAAGAATCAGCACAACCTCTTTGTGAAAGCAACCCAGAAAAGCGCTTTTGAACAACTCTGCGAGGATCGCCTGATCCACGAAAAGCCACAAGACGTCGTTACCCCCAAAGCAGGCGGCCCCCCCGTGGAAGGCATCGCGACCCCCGTTGAAGGATTTGCATGCTGCGCAGACAATACTTGCACATACAGCGTGCGCGACCGGCAGACGATGATCCGACATTCCAGGGAGAGGCATGGACTACGAATTACTGGCCAGTGGCTGTACCGTCCTTGCATGGTACAGTGCATCTTCAAACAGGGTCCTGGGAAGGTGTACTTCGAGGTCGACCCCACAGTCACCGCCGAATGTGACTCGTCTCTCTCTTTATACAAGACTTATCCTTCTGAGGACACCCCAAAGGCGTCCACTGCTCATCCCCAACCTAAGAGCTCGGATGAAGACCTCGAGTCCCCATCGAGTTCACCGCATATTCAACTGCCTGGTCAACACAGGAGGGCCGTTGCCGAATTAGGTCAAATACTCATCTCCCCGCGTCCCTCGAAGCGACCACGCAGGACTACAAACGACACGCAGGAGGCCAGGGAGGAAGTCATGAAAGTGATACAGATCGGTAGCGATGAGGAAGAGCTCGGAGATGAGCAGTGTCTCTATCCCACCAACTGCTTTATTTCGCACGATGCCCCAGCGCGTACGAATGCAGGCACACAATGCTCCAGTTCCCTTGTTAACGAGGAACTCGTCTCCCTGATCAATGTCAACAATCCGTCGATGACCAACGAGGACGACTTGCAGGAAAACATCCGGTACACCATGAGGGAGCTGCTGAATGATCCTCGTGCGGGAGAAGAGCAGGGCTCAAATGCTTGCCATTATAATGGTCATGCGGCGCGAGCAGGACGCTGTCATTACGATACGTACGAGCGGCGGCAAAAGCATGCTTTGGTTGGTGCCGCCCCTGTTAGACGAAAGCATCCGCTTGATTGTCGTCTGCCCGTACTCCGTCCTGCTAGACGAGCAATACGAGAAGGCAGTGGACGCTGGGTTGAAGGCAGCCAGTTTCAAGCTTAGCAAACGCCCTCCCAAGGACACACAGATCTTGTTTGTGCAAGTAGAGCACGTCTCCCAAAAAAGCACCTTCGAAAAGTGAGCGTACACCTGACATGGTTCAGTCTTGATGCTGACTGGCACGTCATAGATTCCTGCTCAGTGGAGAGGCTGCGAACTTCACACACGTGATCATTGACGAACAACATGATCATGTCGCCTGCCCTGAGGATAGAAGGGATGCCTGGGGTGGACTTGCGCGTTGGGCATCAGTGGTCAACATGCCGGTCATCCTCCTGTCCGCGACCAACCCTCCTCGCTTACAGCACCAAATGCTGATGAACTTTGGCCTTCGCTCTGACCGTACCGCCTTCATCCGCAGTCCTACCAATCGTTCTGAACTTGGACTGCATGTAATCCATCTTGATCCGAGCGCTGGGTTAAGGGCTTTGATGCGTCTGGTGTCTGCACTCCTGGGCAAACTGCAGGCCGACGAAAGAATGTTGGTTTTCTTCGAATGCTGTCAGCTGGCAGAGAGCTTTGCGAAGGAACGCAACTTCGCCATTTATCACAGCAAACTTCCTGGTTCAGATATCAAGAGTAAAAACTTGCGCTTGTGGGATAGTGGGACAACAAAAGTGATGGCCTGCACCTCTGCGTTCGGATTCGGAGTGGACCGCCCGAACATTCGCTTCGTCGTCATTTTTGACCCAAAGTACAGCCTTCTCACAACAATGCAGATGGCAGGCCGGGCAGGGAGGGACGGAAGGGAGGCTCATGTCTTTCTGGTAACATCGGAACAGCCGCAATCGATCCAGGAGAAGAACGACCTCTCTTTCACATTGGAGCTGGGTTAGTTGATGTATCAGCAGGTTTGCAGGGTCTATCAGGCGATGTACAGCATGGATGGGCCGGACATGGCACGGACATGCGCAGAGTTGCGAAGGCAGGTGCCGTGTGACGTTTGCAAGCCTGACAGTGAAATGCACGTCTTCGCTGTGAAAGCAGTGCAGGATCCCATGCAGGGATACGTCGAACCTGCGGTGAGGCAAGGGGAACGGACTTCAGCTGGCACGCCCCAGAATGTCGGCAGTGGGTCCAAGTCCACCCGCAGTTTGCTCAAACAGATGGCAACACGACCAGGAGAGGCCCTAACGAATGATGACCCCGGGGTCCCCTGGGGCACACCCCTTACCACAGAGATTCTCAGAGGCAAAGGCACCATATGGCCAGGAGCAAAGGTACGTGTATGCTACATGGCATGAGGGATGGATAACGACAACAGCCTCTTCACAGTTTACTTCTCAACCGAACCCCGTTCCTCGGTCTCAGCCAGACAGGCGGCTCACATCTTCTGCTTCGATGCCTGACCTGCACTTTTCAGGCAGGGTTAATGACTCGAGCAACGCCACAAAGGCTCGGCTGAA
>JBBPQH010000124.1:0-29340 GCA_038092475.1 Boletus tomentosulus
CTCATGGCATGGAACTGCGTACGTGAGAAGACGCCTCAGTGTTGAAAGATCGCTGACTAACTGCTTCGTCTTGGGTCCTACCTTGTGCCACACGGGATCGAGCTGTCTCCGCACTACTATATCAAACGACTTGAAGTAAGCACTTTCAACAGTAAGATCGTCGAGGTCAAGCTAGAGAACGGAGTCAATGTTGTCCGAATGTGACGAGGTCAATACCGCACCGAGGTATTCGAGCGTTTCAGCTCGGAGAGTGTTGTAGTCATACACTGTACTATCGCATGGTGAATGGCTGTCATGTTTTCCGTCAAGTGTTGATACAACTCGATAACGTCAGCTTTGCGAGACTCGAGTGTATCTTTAATCGACTGATGAAATCTAATGGCTCGGTATGAATTAATGATTCTTTCCTTCTTTGGGTGACTGACCTGGGATAAATATGAACCGTCCGCAACTGAAGTTCTTTCATGATATTCTTCAGAGGCGACATTCCGCTCGTGATGAATTCAGGCTGATCGGAAAATGCTTTCAGAAAACCTGTCGTGTTCTTTTCACGATACAACCGAACGATGAATGCCTCCAATGAAAGCGCGGTCACTCTGAAGAAGCGCGTTCACAGTGACACCACCTGAGACAAACGACAACTTACCTTTCTCCGCGTAAAACAATGATACCGGTGATAAGTTCGGTGGGTATGTCCGACTGTAACATATCGACAACCAATATCCGAGACGTCACTGAAATAAGGCCGCCCTTCTTGTACAGATCCTGTCTTGACAGCTGTCAGCACCTTACACCCCCGGATGCAACAAGGACAAACCTATCTCGTTTACCCATTTCATAACCAACAATACGCAAACCGGGCTTTCGGCAGCCCATAATACCGAGCTCCTCGCCAATAGCAACCTCTTCTTCCGGCGTGGCATTCACAAGGAGAACCAGGTTCTGTGGAGAGTCGTAAATCTTCATGAGCGTACATATTATTCGTCGAAGTCCGAGTCCTCGTGCAAGAATGAGCAGATCGCTCGTGGATGGATCGTGGATCCTTTCCAAGATTTCCTTGTGGAATGCGAGCAGTGGCGCCGCCATGTTGCGTCTCGCAGGACTAGCTCAATTTGTTTGCACGATCGCGGGAAGGTAGTAACAAGGTACATACAGAGTTGAATGAAAAAGTCACGAAATGGACCGTTGAGTCAGGACTCCTGCGATCTCCTGCAATACATAAATGGAAAGTCCCTGTGGTACTCTTTCGCCATAAAAAGGGGTTGCACGTACTGTTCTTATTCGATGGCACGCAAGCCGCTTTCTCGAGAAGGTAATAACTTCTGTCAAGATCTGTGCCAGTTTGGCCGAGTATTGCCATAAAATGTCAGTGAGAGTGAGCCCACTTTTTGAAAAGCTGCTGAGTCAGCAAGCTCATACCCTGACTTGAACGGCGCGCTGTCAGTTCACTTTGTCCATCCTTTGATCCTTGACGACCACCATTCCCGGAACGACCGTTGGGAAAATGCGCATGAACCACTACGACGTTCTCATCGTTGGTGCTGGCATTGCAGGTTCAGCACTCGCTCATGCTCTCTCTACGACGACCTCAAAATTGCGCGGTTCTCCCCTACGTGTCGCGCTCCTGGAACGCTCCCTTTCCGAACCGGACCGCATTGTTGGCGAG
Source organism: Boletus tomentosulus (assembly GCA_038092475.1). Classification (NCBI taxonomy): domain Eukaryota; kingdom Fungi; phylum Basidiomycota; class Agaricomycetes; order Boletales; family Boletaceae; genus Boletus; species Boletus tomentosulus. Next base: position 1,667 of record JBBPQH010000124.1, read on the forward strand.
TTGATGCAGCCTGCTGGTGTCGCTGCTTTGCAGAAACTTGGCATGGAGGGTGCCTTGGAGGGGATTGATGCCATTCCGGAGCACGGTTACTGCGTCGTACACTCTGGTCGCCTCGTTCACATTCCTTATCCAGACGGACGACAGGGACGGAGCTTTCACCATGGCAGGTTCATCATGCGCTTGAGAGAATATGCCAAGCGTGCACGAGGCGTGGATGTGATCGAGGCTACAGTGAACGAACTCATAGAATGCGAACACACCAAACGAGTACTGGGTGTTCGTGCCACGCGTTCGTCTTCTGGCCTAGACGGTTCAAGGGAAGAAAAAGAACCATTTTTTGCGGATTTGGTCATCGTCGCGGACGGATGTTTCTCCAACTTTAGAAATACAGTTATGGGCAAGTCCACCCGACAATCGTCCACTCAAAGCTATTTCGTTGGCGCCATCCTCAAGAATGCACAGTTACCGATGCCTCAGCATGGGACCGTTGCCCTTGTCAAAGGACACGGACCAGTCCTCTTATACCAGATATCAGAACACGATACCCGTATGTTGGTAGATGTAAAACACCCACTACCATCAGACCTTAAGGCGAGACACATCTCTGTTATGCAACACCCACCACTGACGTGCATTTTAGGGACATATCCTTACGAACGTTGTGCCTCAGCTCCCCGCATCCTTACACGTAGCTATCCGTGAAGCATTTGACAGAGATCGTTTGCGCCGAATGCCGAACTCATTCTTACCATCTGTAGAACAGGGCGGTAAACACACTAAAGAAGGCGTTTTTCTTCTGGGCGATTCCTGGAATATGCGTCATCCCCTAACTGGCGGCGGCATGACCGTTGCACTAAACGATGTGGTTATATTAGCACAGATGCTAGGCGAAGTGGAGAGCTACAGCAATTGGGATCGGGTCTCCAATGTCCTTGCTCGTTGGCACTGGGCTCGCAAACCGTTGGCATCGACGATCAACATTCTCAGCGTCGCCTTGTACGACCTCTTTGGAGCAGATGGTATGTGCTCACACTGTAGTTTTCGCAAAATCGTGATACATAGTATCGTAGATGAATGTCTTGTGGTCCTTCAAAATGGCTGTTTCAAATATTTTGAATGTGGTGGTGAATGCATCCGTGGTCCCGTATCCCTGCTCTCTGGGTAAGATATAGCTTCTAATCGCAAGTTGACGTTATTCACACTGTTATATAGTATTGCTCCTTCTCCGGCGCTATTGTTCTATCACTTTTTCAATGTAGCATTCTACTCGATATGGGTCATGTTCACTCATCCTCGGAACGCGAACGACCCGAAGAACGAAGCTACCTCCGTGCTTGCAGCCCCACTCGTATGGGAGTACCCTTTCCTTCTTATCAAGAGTGTGAAAGTGGTGTGTTGTATTTCAGTCCTTGGTCACTTGTCCTTAGCTGATGTAACAATGGATTCCCAGTTCTGGACAGCGTGCGTTGTTTTTAGCCCATTGCTCTGGTCGGAGATCCGGTGGTGGTAACTGCGAACATGATAGAACTTTCGTCTTTTCTTACCTTCTTTATAATAAATTATACTGATAATTTTGTGGGATACTCGAATTGTGCTGTCTGGGAATAGAATGATCCGTTGAGCTCACGCGCATGCCTCAAGTCGTGTCTTCCCTAACAGCTTTGGAGTATGGTAAGTCGGAGTCCCTGATTCCAGGTTCAAGGCCACGGGGAATGATTGATGGATTCAGCTTGATCAATCAATCCCCCAAGGCATCACCAACTGCTAAATACGGTGGTTGGATGAGTCGGAGCTAGATGAATACCACAAAAATGATCAGACAGCACACTGACGTTTATTTGCGAAGGGCGAGTAACAAGCACTCTGATTGGTGGAAACAGGTCAGCAATTACCAAAATAAGAACAGACCCTGATCATGACCTAACCAACTTTGGCACATTTTGTGCTCGCTAAGCCCCGTCCCGACTTTCAGATAAGTTCATTGCATTGTGTTATTTACAGGTAATCCGCAATTCTTTGGCAGCGTGTCTGATATTTAACGAACCGCATCACAGCGATCTTCCGGCTGCATAGGGTCGAGGTGAGGCTTCGTCACGCTGCTTATCGACCATGCCGTTAGACCCACTGGCAGGCGGCCCTGGCGGGTTGTGTGGCGTGAAAGAGTCTCGGCATGTCCAATTAGCCGCTAAACAAAAGGCGGGAGGGTTGATCCGAGTCCGACGGAACTTCTCATCCACTCTTTTCCTGCCTTGCGTAGCATACCCCGTTCGCCATGCACTCCACTCTTTTACTAACGTCACTTGTTGGGCTGGCTGTCCTCACTGCAGCAGCACCGCGGCCTCAGGCCAATGGTATAGCCATTCCCATCAGTAAACGCTCGACATTGTTGGGTGCCGACAACACCGTCGACGCTAGAGCACTCCAGTTTCATGTTGAATCTACTAGAGCGTATGTCGCGTACATAATTACCTCCTTCGCACCAACTGAAACACCCATACATAGGAAGATCCGCCGTGGTTTCAGCAATTTTGAAAGGAATACGGGGATTTCACACCCCTCTGCCCTGAGGAATAATCAGAAACGCGCGACTGGTGCCGAATCTTTAGTTAACGACAACGATAAAATATGGTACGGCTCTATTTCTGTTGGCACTCCTCCAATCCCCTTCACGGGTGAGTTTTTTTTGCATTGTAAATGAACGCACCACTTATTTCTTTTTTGTCTGGTAGTGGACTTCGACACGGGCTCCAGGCATGATTCCATGGTTTATTATTAGTGGAAATGCTCATGCGGCTTCAGTGATCTTTTCTTACCAGGGCTCCAGTGTAAGAACTGCAATGGCCACACTATCTATGATCCTAGCGCTTCGTCGACTTCTCAGGACCTGGGTGAGACTTTTGACATTACTTTCGGGGATGGGGCAGGTGTTTCCGGTGAACAATTCTCCGATACCGTCGCTGTCGCTGGGCTCTCGGTGTGTAGGTTTTTTTCCGAACGTTCTTGCAACTGACGTTTGCGTAGGCTGTGGATCAAACCTTTGGGGTTGCCTCGCATTACTCTTCTGGCCTTCAAGTAGATCAATTTCCTCCGGATGGTTTGTTGGGGCTGGCTTTCCAGTCCGTCTCGGCTTACAATGCGATGCCTGTATTTGAGAATCTTGTCTCCCAGGGTCAAACAGATGCACCAGTGTTCTCATTCAAAATCGCCTCCTCTGGGTCGGAGCTCTATCTTGGCGGTGCGAACTCGGCATTGTACACTGGCAGTTTCACCTATACCCCTGTTAAGACCGTTGTAAGTTAGTCGGGTATATTATCAACTACCATTAACGTGTATCGTCTAGGGTTTCTGGGATGTCAACCTGGATAGTGTCAAGGGCAATGGACAGACCATTCTGAGCAACATTGAGTCCACCATTGATACTGGTACCAGCCTCATCATTGGCAATCCTTCACAAGTCGCAAACTTCTACAAAGCGCTTGGCGGTACCGATGCATCGAGCACGCACGGATCTGGCTACTACACTTGTACGTCTGTAGTTACTTCATTTTTGATACTTCATTAACGTTCTATATAGTTCCTTGCAACTCTTTCCCTGATGTGAGCTTTACCTTTAAGGATAAATCGTGGAATATCTCTGCAAGCACCCTCAACCTTGGACAAAGTTCTGCTGGTTCTGCGGACTGTGTTAGTGGCATTGTTGGTCAGGACACCGGTTCTTGTGAGTATCTCTTCTTTATTCAACCTCCTAATTGTCATGTGATGGCATTATACTCAATGCTGTCAACAGCGGCCTGGATAATTGGGGACGTGTTCCTCCAAAACGTTTACACGACATTTGACATGGGCAATTACCAAGTCGGATTCGCACAGCTTGCTTGAACTCTCGTGTTACATGTTGGCTCGTCAAAATTTGGATGTCGTCTGGGCGTACTGGTAATTAATTCTTTGTCCTTCATTTGATCTCTGGTAGTTGATCCACATCTTGAGTAATCTCAGTATTCGATCCATTTCGACTTGTCAGATTGTGTGTTGCTTGCATTATTTCCCTACGAGACCCTCTTTCCGAAACCATTCGAGTTCTGCTCATAGCATACGCCATAAAATAGCCAGATACCACGGATGTAAAATTCACATATACCACCGCAGCATTCAGGCTACCACGGCATAACGAACTGGCTAAGGAAGACAAGGCATGTATCAATATCGGCACGTCAGATTCTTGTTCCATTCCTCAGATCCGACACCCTCCGCGACGACGAACAACCTGTGCGAATCATACTTGTCCTTGATCGCTTTGAGCGTCGAGTAATGTGAGCCAAAAAAGGTCTGCTGCCAGTTAATCTCGAACAAGGAGGCCTGTCAAACGAGGTCAATCAATCACACATCTCTGGCCCTTCGTCCGACGTGCGAGACACACCTCGTTGAAGTAAGCACCATCATTGGGTGTGATGTCGTACATAGCCTTGATCCACCCTTTGAGCTGGGAAATCAAGTCCTGGATGTCTGTCGAGGACGCGCCATCGTCCCAGCCGACCCCGCAAATACTCTCCACGACCGCATTCCGCCAAGCAGGGTTCAACCCAGCAGAATCAGCAGGGAATTGGCTGACCTTCCCGCCTGCGACTGTACTACATGGAAATTCAAACTGTCAGTTGGTCCAAATAAGACGTCATGTGCAGAACGTACTTGAATCCGCCGCCACAGTTAATGAGGACCTCCGCGACTTCAGCGTATTTGTTTGCCACGGTGTCCCGCGAGAGAAGTCGAGACGTAATCATGATGTCCGCACCGTTTTGGACGCCCAAACCAGAGATATAAGCATACAGCTCATACCAAGAAGGTGACCAATAAAACTGCTCTACAGAGACAACACCGAATGCTTCCAAGGAAAGCGTATAGTTGTGCCAGGCTTGAGTGGTAGCCGTCGCAGTTTCGTTCGTCATATTAAATGCACAATAAAAGAAAGACAGCTGTTGGTCTGATACTCCCCCGTATCCACCCCAACCGTCGTCTGTAAACTGGGTTTGATAGCGCAAAAGTTCTCCGACGAGTTCTGGAAGCACCGAGGAATTTGTGATGTTTGCCTGATACGAGTAGAGCTGGGTTGGGACCTCCGGGTAGGTGCGGTAGGTGACAGTGGTGACGATCCCATATGTCGATCCGCCGCCTCCACGCAATGCCCAGAATAGATCCGAGTTCTGATGTTGATTCGTAACCAAGAACTCTCCGGTGGAAAGAACGACTGATATTTCTATAGCGTTGTCAACACCTTCAGATTGTTGATTAATTCAGTAAGCGAGATGATTGCTTGAAGCCTCACCAAGGCCATAGTTAGGAGAAAGTAGCGAGTGACCTCCCCCTGCCAGCCATCCGCCAGATGAGCCGACGGAACCGCCGACGGAGAAACCGCCGACCATTAATTGGCCGTAATTATTGACAGCGGCAAATGCTTCTTGCCACTGTACGCCAGCGCCAAGAGTCACAGCTGCATAGGATACGTGGTCAGAAACGCCAAGGTCTATCACAGATTTCGGACGGATTCTGACCCTCGTATGTCTCGCCTGCTGAAGACCCCTGAGGTACAAACGTGGAATTGTACGTGATGTTCTTCATATTATGCGTCCACACCACAAACGAGTCCTTCGCCGCACTGCGCCCAAGAAAATCGTGGCTACTCCGACAGCGGACTCATCAACATTACATCATGATCATAATTAGTCCATACGGAGATAACTTACCCAGTGTTCTTGACAACCAGCTTCAAGTTGTGCTCCACAGTAAAGTTGACTGCAGCCTGTACGTCCCCCACCGTGCGCACGTCTACACCGATGATGGGTACGCTGCCTTGTTCACATATGCCCGTGATGGTCGTGTTGACGTAGCACGCAGCAATGGTGCCGTTCTGGAACATGAACGTCTCCCAAATGGGAGCTTCCATGGATCCTGGCAGTGACGAGCGCCAGGTGCCGTTGTTCCAATTTGTGACGACCGCAGTGCAATTCCCTGATGGATCCGAGGGCGGATAGCATGCGGACGCGGTGGGAATGGGGTAGATGAGTGGCTGAGAGAGTTGGGATTGGAGTTGGGCGAACGTGGAGGCAGAGGGCCAGCAGGATTGTCCATAGGTACAAAGACAACCCGAACTACTTGCCCAAGCGGTCATAGGCCCTACTGCAAGGAATGCGAGTGCAGAGAATACCTTCATTCCTGCCTATCTGGAAAAAGAATGCGATAATGGGAGATACTGTCCTTGGAGTAGTAAACCGGCGAGTTCAGGGTATACAACCTGGTCCATCAATCAAGGTGTGCTTGCTTTATGGGTCACGGTGAAGACGCACAGAGGTTCGATTACATACTTGCTGTGATCGCTTGTTCTCGGTGCTGTCACTTGAATGGCCGTGGGCAGTGATAGGCAGTGATACTACTACCAGTGCGCCAACAGTCACGAGGACCTCTAAACCATAAATATCCAAGCGCAACTTACCTTGTCTTTCTGCAGTTATCCAGGCAAGCCGCTCTCAAGACACAGCTACTAGCACAGCTGTGCTTCGTCGGTCAGCAGGATATGAAAACCAGGATAAACTGTGTGTTCGCCGCAAAGTTCTACGACTCAATCGGGCCCAAGCCTTTCCGAAAGCCTCGAGATTTACACTCCTCTTGGAATTTCTCGCTCATACACCTCTTTGTCAGTGTCGCTCGATAGGCTGGTTCAGCTGAATCACAGCTTGTACTCAGAAGATGCAAGACTCAATTGCGCCATCATCCGGTGGGCTGCAAGAGAAAGATCGCACATAAGGTAGTCCGCACGCTTGGGACACACGTAACGACACCACTGTAAGTACAAATGAACCGCTGCACCTGCCACTGCACAGGCCAGGCAAAGCCAAACCTGGTTCATCCCCACCCATTTGCACCGTCGCCCGGTTTTCCCACCTACTCGTCGCCATCCACCACTGTCATGCCAAACTATCCTTCCACGAATTCCCCTGTTGGCGTTGCTAGTACACACATTCGCCAACTCTCGTAGGACTCCTTCCAAATTCGCTTTACCTCGTTTAGTGCAGACCGCCGGTTGGAATTCACTCACGCGCCACATCCATCCATCCATTCGGGCCAATCCAGCCACACCACACTCGTTCACGCTGCCTCGCGCGCGTGCGCCCCCACTTCGTTTGCGCCATACTACATGCACCTACGCAATCGGCCCCACCCTTTTCCAGACTCTCACCCACCCATCATGCTTTCCCAGCCCAATCACGCTCGCGCTTCATGCTCACCCTTACTCGTTTTACACGCCTGACTACTCATCTCTTCGTTCGGGCTGTTCCCTGATCGCGCTCACTCACCCATCATGCTCACCCACTTGTCCGCCCGCCTTACCGCTCCGCCTGATCACGCCGCCCTCCACTTTTCCGTGACTTCCATCTGTTCGCCTCGCCCAACTGAAACCACAAACCCGCGGGTAGGCAAACGTCTGCCTGCATTCTGACCCTCACCTGGATTGAGAATACAGATGTAACGTAGCGCTACTGTGATTGTCACTGCCAATGGCCGACTAGCTCAGTTGGTTAGAGCGTCGTGCTAATACTTGCTCTCCGATTGTCACTTGGGACCTTGTGACAATCGGAGAGCCAAGGTACGCGAAGGTCTTGGGTTCGATCCCCACGTTGGCCATAAATTTTTGTTCCGTTGCGATAGTTTAATGTCAATGTCAAAAATATCAGCAACATGTACAACAGTGTCGGCCGGGTTGTCGTTCAATTCAGTGATCTTGGGCCAGCCAACTTTGGGACCTACAGTATCTAAACAGTCCGGTATTCGACTTTGGAACATGAATGTGGACAATGGCCTATGCAAAAATGATTCAATGCGCTAGTATAGTCACCCGATTGCGCATCGTAGGGTGTCTGGGTGCCTACTAGAACGTGATAAGAGAGACTTCTTCATAGGTGACCTTTCTTAATTGGCGCGAACACCACATCAGTTGAGCGAGGCTGAAGGGGGTAAACTTCGGAACAAGCAAAATGCCCGGGGAACTGAGCCACGGCGTGTCCCATGAGAACACAGTCCCAAATATAGCCCACCTAATCATAAGACAGTCTCATCGCGAACCCGGTTACCAATGTTTTTGCAGGACGAGTATGAGAACATACCGGCTCGTCGATATCTCGATACCCGGTATCCGGAATACGTTGCCAGACAGGAGGGATCAAATCTCCGTTAGATGGAAATACATTTGAGCCCCTTCCCAGTGGAGCTGACTCAGTTCAGTAAATCGGCTAGTGTCCAGGATTGTACCCATTGCAGAACTGCTCGGGACCGTCGGCTAAGCTGGGTTAACACTCACCGTTCCGCTGAAATGCTATTATCCACCTTGTCATCCGACGAGGCGACTCAGGCGAGGGCAATATCTGGGGGGCAAATAAGCATCATGCAGTGAAATTGCACTGATAGCTTAGAGGGGAGCGTAGAGTGCGTGTATGAATGAGTGCTGGCTTGAAATTGGAGCCTGTGCCTTGAATGAACGACATCATCCAGGAACAGGGCAGACGAGGATCCCCATGGGGCACTGTTAGTAAAATGACATCGGTTGCGAGGTCAAAGTAAGCGAGTCTTGATAGGGTAGGCATGCGGGTCAAATATAAGAATCGATGACGTTACGGAGGCCTGTCGGGAAGATGAGACAAAAACTGCTGACGTGGTGCGCCTAAGAGGCAAAGATTTCACGATCACAGGTGGGTGTAGTACTTGCTAAGATCCAAACTTTGGGTCGTAACGTCCTCAGTCGGCTGCAATAGCACGTTCGTAAGACTATCATCTCACAAGCCTTGAGGAGTCTGCAAACAACCAAGAGCGTGATAGGCATTTAAAAGTAACCCTCCATATAGAGGTTCCGGTCCCGATAAAGCCGACCAAGCCAAACTCATAAAGCCGAGTTACTCCTTGAGTTACTCAGGCACTTAGATTAGGTGGTCATCCGCCCATGGTCATCGTCGGGGTACTTATATATAGGCGGCACTAATGAAGGCGGACCGTTTTCCTCAATTCCATTGTACCTTTTAGACGTCCCTTCAATGGACAGTGCGTCGATTCGTCCACATTCAGCAAACACTTTTCAGCGACACGAGATCTCGCCGACCACAACACTGCATGGAAACCAGTCTCTGGGCATATCTAATCCTACACAACATACTTCCACGCATGTCAGTCCAACTGAGAAATCACCATCAGGAGAACAAAACAATGTACTTGTGATCGATTGGGACGGTCCGAACGACCCCAAGAACCCGAAAAAGTGCGTCAAATAACATGCACTCGCTCTTGCACATACTCATCCATTTCTTTCAAGCTGGAGCTTCAGGCGAAAATGGGCAGCGACTGCCGTCGTCTCGAGCTTCACTTTTATTTCTCCAATATCCTCTTCCATGGTCGCTCCCGCTACCAACCAAGTAGTTGCCGAGTTCGGAATTAATAACAGTGTACTCGTTGCATTCACCACGTCTATATTCGTCCTGGGATATGGTGATTGAGGTTTCATTTACCGCGTTGCATTCGCCTCTGATTCCGATTTGGTAGCCATTGGTCCTTTATTCCTCGGCCCATTGAGTGAGATTTATGGTAGATCCCGAGTACTCCAACTGGCAAATCTATGGTTTCTCGGTACGAAATGATGTCGTCGGGCTGCTATCTCGAAACTTACTGTCACTAGCATGGAATCTTGGGTGTGGCTTTGCTCAGAATGAATCACAATTGCTTGCGTTCCGCTTCCTCTCCGGGATAGGGGGTAGCGCACCTCTTGTGGTATGGCTGCTTCGTGAGAATGTCAGCATCATAATTAATTAACCTTGAAACGCCAGGTCGGTGGCGGTGTCCTTGCCGACTGTTGGCAAGCTGAGGAACGTGGGCAAGCTGTTGCTTTGTATTCTCTAGCGCCATTACTTGGTCCAGTAATTGGTCCCATCACGGGGGCTTGGTAGGTTTCCACCCATAATCGACAAAACTAGCATTCTAAGAGTGTTTGTAGGATTGCACAACGTTCAACCTGGAGATGGGTGGTATGTCTATTCTTTTCGAGCCATTACTATCAAGTGATAACTCGTTGCTTTGGATAGTTTTGGTCAACAAGCATCGTGGATGCGGCTATACAGGCAGCCGGGTTGTTCTTCCTCCAAGAAAGTCAGTTTGGATAGTCGGTCATTCTGGTATCTATGACTTAGGAATCTTTCTTCAGCTTATGCCCCTTTACTGTTGGAAAGGAAGGCGAGGATAATAAGGAGATCGATGGACATCGAGAATATTCCCCACAAACAAGTACGAACAATCTTCGACGGGAAGCAAGATCGCTCGTGAGTGTGATAGTTTGAAGAATCATTCCATGCTGATAATGGGCCATCAGTTGGAAAGTTTATGTTACTAAATCATTGATACGGCCGTTTGCACTCTTCGCCCAGGAACCTATCATCATGTTGTTGGGTGTATACATGGCATATCTGTATGGTGTAATTTATCGTGAGTGGTTTAACAGCGCTCAATTCCGCGCAAATAATGACATATTACAGTGTTTCTGACCACTATACCCTCCATCTTCGAGGGGGTCTACCATCAACCTGTTGGGATCGCAGGCTTGCACTATATCGCTCTTGGAATTGGCCTGTCAGGAGCTTCGCAAATAAACGCGAGAACACTGGACAAGATTTATGTGTATCTCAAAAATAAAAATGGGGGTGTTGGAAAACCTGAATTTAGACTGCGTTCGTGTTGTTCTCCAACTGTCTTTAGTTTAGGGTTGCTCATGCATATCATAACAGCTGCCATGTTCATCGGCACAGTGTGCCTTCCTATAGGATTGTTCATTGCGGGATGGACCGTTGCGGCGCACACGCATTGGATAGCACCAGATATTGTGAGCGTTCTCTCCATCGCCAAAGTAATAGTTCAGCTTAAGTTTGGATTAGGGCATCGCGCTTGTTGGTGCGGGTATCATCCTCAACTTCCAGTGTATCCAGACGTATATCGTCGATGCATTCACTCTTCACGCCGCATCAGGTGGGTTCTCGGTCAACACATAGGAATTCTGTTATTTACTTCTCCGTATCCATACAGCGCTAGCTGCGGTATCTTTTCTGCGTTCGTTGGCTGGCTGTGGATTTCCCCTGTTCGCCCCTGCAATGTACTCTGCACTTGGATTTGGGAAAGGAGATACAATCCTTGCTGTTATAGCCATTGTGATCGGCTGCCCTGCGTAAGCGTGTTCTTTTTGGATGATACTCTTGACTAAGTCCCGGACATTCATCTAGACCCTGGGTTTTCTGGCATTTCGGGGAAAGAATACGGAACGCCAGTCGTTATGCACAGTGATGACGTGCACAAAATTGGCTACCTTTTCTTCTTTCATTGATGTGTTACTTGCGACCGGACACTGTATGTATTCCTTTATACCGTCCTACGACACTCGTAATTCACTTGTACATAATACACCACATTTGACAACGAAATACAAGTAGAGAAATGAGAAACACCAGTACAGATGTGACGTCAAGATTGAATCAGAACCTCGCTCATCGCACGAAACAACAGCAGCATCACACTTTCTGATTTACTTATAATCAACACAAAGCTCTCAGCACTTCTGGCGTCTCTCGTTTACTCATCTCCCTGCTCCATCTCGAATTTCGCTTCTCCCTCCAGGTCGTGCCCGCAGCAGGTCCAATGGGCAACAAAGACGTGCGCTTACTCTGCCGTATGCTCTCTCTCGCGTGCTCGGTCTTGATCGTCACACGTGGCGCAGCGGGTCCGGCAGGCATAGAGAACCTGACCGAGTCCGCCCGCACAGGCTGTGGGACGAAGAGCGACATATGGCGCGCCTTGGCCGAGTCAGAAGGGGGTCCGTTTAGCTCAGCAGCTGATTCGGCGGCCAAGGGGGAGCGAGGAGCGGGCTCAGCGGCGGAGTCACAGTCGGGCGCGGGCGTAGGAGAAGTGATGGTGATTTCCGGTGGGACAGCGGTCCCCATTTCCACCTCCCCTACAGGCGCGATGGGCTTACCGAGGGACTCCGAGGATGCTGATGGTGACCCGTCGGTACGCGTGGGAGGTACCTGGAAGGACACGTGGCGTGTGTTGATAGGTAAAGACCCGACGAGAGACAACCCGTCTGGGTGGATTTGTGACCCGCCATCATCCGAAAGGGTGGGTTCCGGCGATGATGTGGAGGCGATTTGTGTCGTGTCTTGTTCTGGTCCAATGATGATGATGGGGGCGGGGGAGCCTCGAGCGGGAGTCTCCCTGATGTGAGAGTGTGTAGAAAGGGGGGAGGAGGGGTTAGTGGGAGCAGGGCTGATGTCGATTGGCTTAGGCTGCGACGAGACCGGGCGACTTGATTTGGGTGAATGGGGTATTCGAGAACTGGCATTTTCCTTTGTTGAGCAACGTAACCGAAGGCGGAATAGGCGAGCAAAGGAAAAGGAGATGCGAGTTCGGAACATGATGGAGCGTTGTCGTCAGAATTAGGTGGCCAGCACCGGATAGATTAATAGGGAGCGTGTGGTTCAAGAGCGGAAGGGGACGGACAGCGAACGAGAAGGGCTCTCTGAGGGTCACACGTACCGCTTATGAAGGGTACTCACTACCATATCAACTTGATGCAGGTTGAGACGCTGACAAACGCTTAATGAAATGTCCATCTGATATCATCATGATGTCTGTAATACATGGTTGCAGAGTTGCTAAGAACTGCCACTTGATGATTGGCGCCCTTGAAGGTTACGTTGAAGTGTGAATCAGACCATAAGACCTGAAACTAAAAGTCTGTCAAAAGGGATCAGCGTGAAAGAGTGCGGAATGCTGGGAGTGAGATCGTGACTCACACTGGTTACATAACCACGCTAAAGCAGAGAACCTACCGAGGCTGTGCAGTGTGCACTATCGCTTGAAAATGATACTTAACATCGCCTGGAGGGGTTAGCATCGAATGTAGTGGTAGTTGAAGCTGGGATCGACATTATCATCAGCTATCAAACCAGTCTAAGTTAAGTGGTGTTGTGTTGCCAATTCCGCTACGAAGCGAAAGTACTTGAGATCGAGAAATTTGGGGTGAAAAAACATCTGCGGTGGGCTGCAGTGGGTCCTCAATAGTAAGCTTCCTTGAGTTCGCAAGACAAGTCGCGTACCTTATTCTCTGCAAAGGTACCGGCTCATCTTTCACTCGCAAGACGTTGCTACCAGCCCAAATTAGGCAAGTGTTGTAGTTTGACAGCTGCGACGTTGAGCTGAACCAATAGTATGTACTGCATGGCAAGTCCCGATAGCCATATGTCAGCCGTTCGAATGTGACTCCCCATTCTCGTAGAGTCGGTGCTCTTATCCCAGTACGCCTCACTTGATCAGCATTTTCGCCATTCCAGACATGTTACTCAGCTACTACGACCGCCCGAAACCATGCCCCTGGCGGCATAAAGGCTGCTTGGCTCGTCGGCACCCCGAAGATACATCCCACTACATTGTACACATCAATAAGTGCCAAACGCCATTTCACTAATAATCACACCTCAAAGGATGATGCCTAATTTGTCCGCAACAAGATGCAAGATAGTCTATTAGTGGGTCAACGGTTCAACTTTCAACTGTCGCTTGAACTTCAAGGGAGGGCGACGAAGAGTAGGTCACCAAGGTGACCAACCGCATTTAGTTCGCGGACAAACGAGTACGTAGGTCTTTCATCAAGGATGCTAGAGAGTGAAAACTGGTCATTTGGTAGGATGAAGCCAAGTGTTAGTTAGCCGAAAGTGGGGTCGTGGGAACATCCGAGTTGCCGGTTGCTGGCCGGCCCGAAATATTCACGAACCTGACTCAGATATAGACCACATTCATAATGCAATAACGCTGTTCGGCGGCTGATTATCCAGGAAGATTCACTTTGTTTCCACAATACAGGACATCAAAACGTGCCGCAAAATGCGGGGAGATGAAAGAGTCTCCACATTGAGATTTGCTGAACAAAGCAAGTCGGTCACTACTCACCCTGACACATGGGGGCTTTGTGCTCCGACCAGCCACCACTCAAAACATATCTCCTGAAGCATGTTTCTACTCCACCCACGCTCACCTTGATTCTGTGCCATGTCTTCGCTTCCCAAGATCGTTCCGTCGACGAGCAACGCAAACGCCTCGCGTCGCCCCAAGTCCCACACGCCACCCCCTAGTATCCACGGGCTTGAAAGCACTTTTGAATCCTGGTTTGCCTGGCCCGCAACCAGACACACCTCCATCCAGCCAACTGAGGACTCGGAAACCACGGCCCTGGGCGTGTATTACGATGGTGGCACGCTCGATAACACGTCTTCCGTCACTCTCCATGATGAATTCCCGTGGCACGAAGTCGGGGTCAATAAATATACACAGAGGATTCCGTCTACCATTGTCCCTGCATTGTTGCAAGGAGTCAGCGAGATTTCCCCACCTCGATCTTCGTTGGACAGCGCACAAGACGCGTCACGTGAGGTGGACAAAAACAGCGACCCGGACCATTTGCCATGGTACTCTGCAGCACAGAAGGGAAAGTGGAGGGCTCGCGCGGATGATGATGTCGTGGGTGCTAATGATTGGGTCGGAACAGAGAGCCTACAGTTCGATTTTCTGGGGATGGAAAATGTGAGTTTCTTTGACATATCCTCAGTCGGCGGGACTGGTTTGACCTCCCAGCCTCGCAGTCTGCCGAGGATTGGGTTGTGCATAGTAGACCGATTCTACAAGAATACGCGGATCGCCAGACATCGTTGCCACTGGGCAGAAGACTCCAGGTTTCAGTACGTATACCGTGAACCTTTTTGCGTACACCTCTTCTAACTAACGTACCTCAGATTGACGAACCGTCCCAGTTCATTTTGGGTGCACTCCACCTGCTCGTCAATCGCGACCAACCTGGCTGCACTGACCGTTCGCGGAAGCTTGGACCTCAACTGATTGAAAACTTTCTGAATATCGAGCGCTGGGCGAGAGAGTATTTTCGATCGCGTCACGCTACACAAGTCGTTGACAGCGACGTTCCGACAGTCTGTTTTGATGCCGCTCATATTCGAACCATGATCACTCACATCTCGTTCTTCAGTTGTTGACGGTAGTAATGAACAATTTCTATGAGGGCCAGGTCCAACTGATTGATCGGCTTGTCGATTTCGCGCTTGAGAACATGCACACTTGTGGCAGAAGGACCCTGGGCATGGAGGATTTTGCGTTTGGTTTCGGTTCGTCCCTCAGATGTGATCTTGGGAACGGCCGGTTTTGTTAATGATTTTGGATAGATTTCAGGATGAGTCAAGACCTGCCTTTTTGCGTTGAGACATGTTCACGGGTCAGAGAACGTGGGTAGCCAGTTTTCGTTGATGCTGAGTAAACTGATGGCGTCCTGATAGCTTTTCCGATCCGTCCTGTGGAAGTGCACTCCACCGTGGAACCAGTGATAACGAGTTCTGGCCGTCAAGTAAAGCCTACGAGGCGCGCGCAGGAGTCTGTGGAGCAAGTCCAGACAAATCAGAGCGGGAGACAGAACAAGGGAAAGAACCCTCCCCAGGTCAAAGACAAGCAAGCCATGAGCGGCTCTGTCCCCGCTCCGAGCCAACCGAAGACGAGTCCCCCTCAGCCGTCTTCTGACGACAAGGTCCCGGAAGCGGCGCCTGCACCGTCCAAGGCGACCCCCGCGCATACGAAACACCGTCCCATACAACCATCCAATCTCAGGTTGCCCCCAATCATGCCTGTGTCGTCTACACCCGGAACAACACCACGACCCGATAATAGCGTCAAGCACAAACCCAGTGAACCCGCCGGGGCGGAGAAATCGGACGTGGTGTCAGGCTCAAACCTCACGCAACGATCGTCGTCCCGTCTGAAGGTTAAACTCCCTCCGATGAGCTCCAAAGGTCCCGCGGCGAGCGAACCCGGGTCGACGTCGAGTGATTCAGATCGTACGACGGCAAGCACCTCGACTCCTATTCAGGAGCGCGTCACCCGACGCTCCGAGCGCACCCGACCTGGGGGTCCGCGCAATCTTGGTGGCGGTTGCGGCCGCGGCCGTGGGGCTGAGGTGGTGACTCCAGGTAAGTCACCCGATGCGACGTCTGTCAATGCTCAGCCGACGGTGCCTCCTTTGGGCACGGGCGATGCAGTCCCCTCCGCAGTCGACACCTCCGAGGGACATTTAGCGGTCAATCCAGCCAAGAGCAAGAGCCTAGAGGGTACGTCCAGTGCAGGGTCCCATGAGGCTGTCGATAATACCGGTACGTACTCGCGACGATGTTTTTCCCATATTTTAGAACGTGCGCACAGGTCGACTTCTTCTACGGCAGACTGACCCCGGTCACCCCCGAAGAAAGAAACGAAAACTGGACGATTGCGATGATTAGGGAAGATAACGTTTCCACGTTAGGGGCTTGGCAGTTTTTCCCGTATCTGCCCTCCGCCCCGCAAGTAATTTCCGGTCTTCCTCTCAAGATCGTTGGTGTGTGTGTGCAACCATAATGTCCTCGTCTCGCCCACGCTGGAACAATGGACTCGTCTGTATTCTTAATTAGTCTCGAATGCTGTGCCCCGAATTTTCCACGAAATAATTAGGCTTCTTGTAGCCAGTAAAAAAAAGGCTATCTTTACTATAGACTTGGTGCTTACGCAGACGAAGCATCGCAATGACTCCCACGGGCCCACTTTCCATCGCACATGTTATGTCGATGATGGATCCGCGACCCTTGCGTGAGAGCAGTCCCGACAAACAAGGGAAAGAAGGGAGGTCTATTCACGTCGGTGCCGTATCAGACTCTGGCAACAAAGTAGTAGCGATTGACGCGGAGGTTGCGAAGTAGACAACGTCGCAACGGGTCGCTAGAGCGGAGATCTCGATTCGGGAACGAGCGGCGCTGTAGCACGGTGAGAAAAGGCCAAGCCGCAGTGGAGTCTCAGCCCTGGGCGATAACAGAGGCCTAGCCCTGAGCGAACACTGTAGGCTCCACTCCTCTGGTGCGGGATGACGGGCGTGTCCACGTCGGGGGCAGTGGTTGCTGGCATCAGCCGCTGCATATGTAAACATGTATCTGCGCCGCGAGGTACCGTTAAACCGGGTTTCAAGTACTGAGATGACAATGTCTGACCACTGGGGGTCTGTTCGTGGGAGGAGTCCGCCAGTCTTTGGGGGACGCACGACCAGCATAAGCCGAAGTGGCGGGGTGCGCTGATGGCCGACGCGCCCAAACTCCAAAGGATGTCGAGAAAGGCCAGCGGATATAATGCGCCCAACTGGGAATGGGGTAATGAAAGAGCGGGATCGCACGACACACGCACCTTTGCCAAGATCCACCCGGTTGTAGGGGACATACGTTCTTTGTGTAGTAATAAGCGCCAATGACGTGCGGACCGCACGCGTGGAGGACAGCGAGGTGCGCTTTATCATTCCACTGCTTCATGGCTTCAGAGATGCGTGCACCAGCACTGGCATGCAATGAGATACGATTCCAGTCCAAGGAACCAGAGGCAAATTGACGTTAGCAATTAGGGGATTTAGGCCGAAAAAAAATACTGTGAGAACTAAACGCCAATAGACTTTGTGCCATGGTGGTGTATGAGGCAATATATATGGTCAGGTTCATTCGGGCATGGGAAGGGGGAGAAGAAAGGAGGATGCTTGGATCAACCATGTGACCAGAAGACTAGTTGGAGACCCTTACTACAGTGTTTTCCCTCCGTCCGGTCGTCAAGTCTTGCTTCGTGGGAGAGAGGCCAATAGAAAACTTGTTAGCAGTTCCAAGGCAGTGTAGGACATACTTGGATAGATTAAACTCTCTGTGCGACTGTGTGACTGTGCCAAGTGAGTCGAGGCACTTGTGGATGAGCGCAGTAACTTTGTGTCTAAAATGCTCACAGCGTATCAGCGTATCACCAGTCTGGATTGGGTTTGTCGTTGATATGTACAGTAGAAAAAAAACAAGTACAGTATGATATATTCACAACCAAGAACGGCCTTCAATAATGACAAGTGCAAAGCTAGCGTTAACGAATCTACATCTTACATGACTCCGAATCGAAAAAAAGAAAAGAAATAATCGGGGCATTTGATCAAAAAGCTTTACCGACCGATGTGGTCCAATCCACCTGTTTCCACATTTCGTCCACTAAATAGTTGGAGACTCCGGCGCTCAGCCCAGAGGCCAGGAGCCGGCTTTGCCAATACGGCGGTTCATATCCATGACGAAACCCGATGCATTTGGCGACCTCGAGTCGAACCTCCGGGGAAGCCCCACATTCGTTCACAGCTCTATCGAGCATGTCGCCAAATGTTGGCATGTCAGGAGGAGAATGAGTATCAAGTTGATGAATATATGGAGGAGGGGGGCCAATACCAGTTGAACTTGCGTGATCGCCATGGAACACGAACACCGGGCTATCCTGTCGGACGACCACTTCAGACAAGAGATCGTCTCTATTTGATTCCTCCCAAATATATGATATAGATCGTTCGCTGATCGTGTCCATGTGGTCCGATTCGTCCGGATCTAGAACGGGACTCGGGATTGGCTGCATTGGGAGTGGACGTATAGGAGTACTTTCGTGCCACGATGGGGACCGGACAGGTGTGGGAGGTAGTTCGGGGAGCAGAATTTTCTTGGATGTTCGGTCACCAGATGGGATCGGCGGCAAGGGCACTTCCGGAGGGCTGGTCAATGGCGGCGTTACTCGGCGGCGACTCGGTGGTATAGACATGTGATATTGAGCGTAGAAAATTGATTCTTCTGAGGAAGATGTCGGTAGCGATTGAGGAATCATTCGTTGTGATCGGGGACGAGAAATTTGCGTCCGAGAGGAAACGGGTGATAACGGCAGGTCTGGGGGACTACCCGAGGGAGGGGTCGGTAGCCCATGGAAATGAAAAGACGGTCCTACGGGTTGCGACATGGAACGATATCTAAAATGGGGTCCCGATTCTTCCGGGGAAGACGCTACCGGCGAATCAGGGACATATTGAGATGATCGATTGCGAGGGATTTGAATATATGGTGGACGAGAGGTTGGGACGCGCGGGACAGGTTGGGGAAGTGATATCCTTCGATTGATGTTGTGATTCGGATTCGCAGGGGAGACCCATGGCATTTGTGAGGAGCCCCGCGAGAGACGCAAAGGAGAAATTGTCGGGCTGGTGTCCTATGAGAATTTGTGAGAGTCAGTTGGCGAAAAGACATTGGGCTAGCTCCTACGTGAGGCATGGACGTCATGATAGGAGGTGCAGAGCCTGGCACCCGGTACTCTGGACTCCTCCTGAGCGAAGCAGGGAGTGGGAGTTCTGGCGCCCTAGGAAGGAAGGTCTCTGCTCTGGCATCGCGGAAGGCGCTGTGCAGAGAGGTATCCTTGATGAACTTGGGATCAATTAGCTGCGGTCCTGGCTCAAACTAATGAATAGGGACGAGCCTTTGATTCAATGTCTCGTAGCTTGGCCAAGATGTGCTCAGTGCTGCGACCTTTGTCCTGTTTGTGTCGAATCCATGTCACGAGGGCCCGCCTGGCCCTGTCGGTGTCTCTCCCGCAATTCGCTAGGACGGTGATGACCTATCCCGGGTATCAATAACATGATCAGGAGAAGAGTGAAATGTGGACAAGTACCTCGACACGAGTGCCACCGTTGAAGCTGACGGGATCGTTGAACATCACTAGCGCAGATGAACGGGGAAGGAAAGCAAAGGGGACGTGCGGGAGAAGAAAGGCGCTGAGATGTGGACCATGCTAACCCAGCCTTGGGTCAGCATTATATGGATGTGTGATTAGACAGGAAACGTCGCAATTGAGTAGAATTCAGGTACAACCTGATTAGCCTTGCCTGTTTGCACACAGCAGTGACAACCCTGTACAAAGATGAACTAACTCACGCGTTCTCGCGAGCCAATCCAAAAATTTCCAGACCGTCACGGACGAACGTTCGTGAGACAAACTGGACCCCGGAAATCCCTAGAGCACAGCCAATTTGGGATAACCGCTTAGATCTCTCCGATTGGCGGGGCAACGTATGTACTTACATAATGGACGTATATCGTACCAATCGGAATGTTGGATCAGTGAGAATTTAAAGGTAGTAAATGGCGAACCAAAGCTTGCATGCTTTGAGTCACATCCACGCAATCAGCGATTGGCGATGCGCATTATTCCCTCCGATACACAGCCAATGCAACTCGATCGTGGAGGATGATGATGGAAATTCTCGAGGATAGATCGGAGCTTGCCTTGCAGGCATAGCGACATCCTTACACACTGGCCAATCGGAATTACGTCTCTACGACCAGCGACGTGGCTTCAAACGCGTGTTGGTTCTCATAGACGATATGATATTGTCATGAACTTGAGCCCCTGAGGTCCGTGCGTTGGCTCGTGTGTCGTACATATGTGTGGGCCTGCGTCCTGCTTTATAGTAGTTTGGCGCGCGCTCCTGTTTTTCCCTTAGCGTTGCCCTGGTCTATTCTACTAGGTACAGTGTTATTCGTCCGTTGTACGTCGTTACTTAAGGTCTATTCTGGTCCCGGGCTGGCGAACCTGACAGATATCTCAGTAACCACGAGTCTAATACGTGCGTTCTGTCGGTCCAGATTCATTTACGAAAAGCTTGATAGGCCTCGTTTTCCAAGCCTCTCTAAGGCGAGATCAGGTGACTTGAGGCGGTTCCTTCGGATTCGGATATACCTCAAAAGACAAGTGTACTCCACCCATCGATGACGTCGTTGGGATAGGAGGTACAGTATATAAAGCAAACCGCGCCGCGGCGTATCCTGACCATTTCCCCCTACTTTGCTTCCTCGAATGTCTTTACCTCTGGCTCCGAAAGATATCTCAGAGACTCCCCAGGCGGGCGCCGTTACGGCACCGACAGACAAGGGCGTGCAGGCCGCCGATGTTGACAGGAAGGTGAGTCTGCTGCATCATTCCCGCCCGAGAACGTTATTAAGAATGTCTCAAGATTCGGCTCTTCGGCGTAATCCAGGCCTTTCGCCAGGGTCGCATGCCTGATAACGCCCAGATCGACAAGGCGTTGGCGTATCTCCGAGATGCGGAACCTGTTGATGTCGACAAATTGTCGCCCGATGGAAAGAAATTGATTCAAGATTCGCGTGAAATCATCGAGACCGCTCGTCTTATTGTGGAGCGGAAGAATGCCGATGAACTCTTCCAGAACTTCGTCTGGCATACCCGCGAAGTAGACGTGGAAAGCATGAAAGCGGCTCCCACAGAATCCTCGCAAGCCGACCGCGCAAAGCTGACAGAAGATAGTGGCGCAGGCGAGTACATAGGTGTATCGTTTTAAACGTTCGTCTGATCCACCTCAGCTATACGCCATCTCCGCGTCTTGCTTTCGCTTATTCTCACCAACTCCGAAGTTCGGAAACTTCTCTCCGACTTTTCTGTAATCGGACGTGACCTTCTGGCTAAAGGCGCATCAAGGGCGGCTGAGGCTCTTCGGCCTAGTGAAGAGGCACTTGCCCATGTCCATAAGCCTGCTCCAGAGGGCGAGTTTGTGACCGCTGGTGGACGAAGAGTTGGCACCTCAGAAACCCCCGTTCTTGACGTGAACATTCCGGGAACTGATATTCGGGCCGAGCAGCACCCACGCGCTGATGAACCCGTGTTCAAGACAGGCGAAGGTGAAGAGACAACCGGTGGCCAAATGCTCAGTGAAGGGAGTGAAGCGGTTAGGTCTGCTCAGAAAGCCACTACCGATACAGGTAAACAGTCTGCGGAAAAGGTACAGCAGACTATCCGGGATACGACCGGGTCCGCTGAACCACAAGGGTGAGTTAATCGGTGCACCATATCTCCGAGCTTCATGCGTTGCACAGTGGCACTGTGGGGACGTCATTAGAACGTTCACCAGAGGCGGAAGGGAAAAAACGCGATTTCAAGGACCGGTTTAAGGATGTTAAAGTAGGTTGGCGTCGCAATCATCATCTTTCTAGTTATCTAATGCCATACTCCAGGATAAATTTGCAGAACGCTTACCTCAGGATAAAAAACGCGCTGCGGAACAACTGCAGAAAGGAATGGCTGAGTACTTCCCCGAAGAACGACGAGATCAGTTTATCTATCGCGGCAAGAAGGTTATTGTGGAATGTCAAAAGCACGACGATTATCAAGATGCGATGAAATGGCTATTGTCCGTAGCCGAAGAGTATGTCGAGCTTGGCCAGGGTGCAAGCGAGAAGGGGAAAGAGAGCGCGGGACATATTATCAATGTTCTTCGATCTCTCCTTTTAGTATCTGCCTATTAACCGTCTTTCAGGACCCCTCCCTTCGACAAGCGGCTTCAGAGCTGCGGCAACTCCTTGAGCGCTTCGCAAATGGCGAAAGCATGCATATCATTTTCGATTCTATCGGTGCCATTAACGATGATGCCCATCGCGATGAAGAATTCCGCGCATGGTTTAAGCGCTTGAATGCTTTTGTTCGTAAAGTGCGTGACCATTTATAATGCTTCATTTGCCTCGATGACGCTGTGTAGATGTTACTGGAAGCCGGATACGTTCTTGAGGACGATTGCGGGCGCGAAGGCAGAGAAATTCGCGAGTCTGGCAGGAAATTCTGGGACCAGAAGTATCGGACACACTTCGACAATGTATTCAACTCCATTGGCGAATGGTTTTCCGCCATGGGCGAGGATCCAATGAACAAGAGGTTTGGGGATGATTGGGGACGATTGACAAAAGATCTCCTTTTCAATGACCAGGGCAGCCTCACGTTCAAGTCGGAATTGTGGTCGGATATCCGTAGGGTGATTGTACCGACACTAGTGGACAAGGTGAGTATAAGGACTTTTCAAAGTGTTCGTTTACACAAGGTAAATAGATTGGATATCTTCCAATTCCGCGTATCGAGTACTCCGACGACGCAATGGACCTTGTTCTCGAGAATCTTACCCTCCAGGGCCGCAATCTTTTCCCCAACATTGTCACTGTGGTCGCGCATAATTATCTCAAGTTCAGCCCGTACATCAGCATTCCCGACGAGCACCATCATGAATTCACCTTCACGTTCGCTCAGATGCAGGCAGATATGCGCGATGTTGCGTTCTTCTTCCGTAAGAAGACTGGATTTCCAAAAGTGATGGACTCGGGAATGGCGGACGTCATCATTGGAGGGACTGGGCTCACAGCTGTTGTTCACGTCGTCTCTGCCGGGAAGGATCGGACCTCTGTTTTCAAAGTCAAGGATGTCCACGTCAAAGTCGGTTCGCTCAAATTCACTATACGTGACTCGAAGCACGACTTGTTATACAAGACGTTGAAACCCCTTGCGACTGGCCTGGTCAAGCGGCAGATCAAGAGGGCGATTGCCGGGGCCATAAGGACAGGAATGGAATATGTCGATGGTCAGCTAGTCTCGGTCAGAGATCGTATGGAAGAGGCGAGATCGAGCGACGAGACGGATCGGACGCAGGTGTTACAAGAGGTAGGTGCCACCGGTTCCAGCGTGGTTGTGGCTGATTCACTTGTGTTGAGTTGTTTAAACGACATAAGGAAGAACATAGCCTTCAGTCGTCTGAGAGCAAATCACGACTGAAAGTTGTTTCCAGCAAACGTTCGTCTGTGATTGACACTGGACATCCTTCCGGATGGGTCAGCCGTATTTCGGAGAGTGAGGCAAAGGCAATCACTGGTAAGGATTGGAGGAGCGAAGCGTACGTGACATGCGCTTTTTGTTTCAAGAATAAGTATACGCTAACGTGAATGACCGTAATAGGTTTACTATTGTATAGCAAATATTTGTGTGTGATTCTTGTACTAGTGTCTGTACATAGGAAGGCTTCGGTCCATTGTTGATTTGTTTAGTTTTGTTGTGTGAGGGAGGCGGAAAAGGATTGAGACTGTCGCATAGCCGACAAAACCCAATATACGTCTGGTCCAGATCTCGTCCGTGATGCCAAACTACCTAGTTGCTGGGCTCCACTCAGTAGATACAGAACAACTGCGTGTAACGTGTCTAGTACGAATTGCGGAGAACTCTGCGGTGGATTATGGGAGATCTACAAATGGTGTAGCCGACCCTGGCTCGCTTGTCAGACCTTGGGCTTCTCTGTACCCCCATTGTCACTTTCGCTCTTTATTTTCTCTTCCTCCACTGCCCTCTATGACCCGGTCCCGGAAGCTCACTCTTTCGGTGAAGGAGTTCAGCCATCTGGTCAGTGAGGCCCTCGACGTCGCACACAACAACCATCCCTCGCAGTCATTCGTTGATCACACCACTCTCTTTTCTGAGGCCTCCCAAAAGCACCGCCCCCAACCGTCTTCTTTTCAGCGCATCTTTGCTCGTCCCACACCCACCCCTGGACAAATCGACGATTCTCCAGACGAACCCCCCGAGGACCATTTCGATACATCTCGCAAGATGATCGCTTGGCCATTCTCCCGCTCACCCCGTAAGATTCGTCCTTCCAAGGACAAGGCTGTAAGTACTGTCCACTAGAATCGTCTTGTTTGTTTGTTTGTCTAACCTAGCCCTAAGTGCCAGGACCCTCCATACGCGATTACGTCACCTGCTGCCACTTCAACTTCCAGCCTTGGTTCGCTCATCCCTGCCAATGAGCGGCTGTTTCAGGTCACCTCACAGGACTCCGACGAGCCAAGCCAGACATGTGACTTGTTTAGTATCGCAGCCTCGTCTTCGGCGGCGACCATCGAGCCAAGTATCAGCGAGCCACCGACTGACGCGGGTCATTATGCGGATGCGGCTTCATTGCATGCAATTTTTGGCAACGGTACTGCAACTAGCAGTAACCGCAGTATGGTCGAACCAAATCAAACCCGGCCATCTTTTGAAAGCATGTCCGTGGCAAACAGTGAACGCGACAGTTTTGATGACGATCCGACACCACGAGCCGCGTCGTTTGGTCCACAGATGGCACTTCCCCCAACTGACGCCATTTCGTTGCTTGCGCACAGAGGGCGTCCGCAGCGCCTTTCACTCATCGTGCCATCGCGAAACGCGCATGTTCTTGCGTTGCGTCCTGCTGTTGGTGTTACACCGCATGCCCCTTCAGAGACTGAGTCTTCCGTTTCCGTCTGCACGTCATCTCCGACGTCCCCCGTGGCGCAGGATCCATTTCCCACGTCTCCCCCAATGCGGCCGTCAAGCCCCGGAACCTCATCGCCCCGTGTGCCTCCTTCTACTCCGCCTAATCTGCGCATCTCTGCGGCATTTCCAAATATTGCCTCATCCTCGAACGTGGAAACCGCACCTCCTGTAGGTTTATCACCTCGGCAACGTAAGCGGGCTTTGTCGCGATCGATGACTCCCCCACCACTGCCCCGGCCACCTCCAACGGGTCCCCTTCCTGCAATACCATCATCCATTCCTCCTGTTCCCCCTCTACCACCTCTCCTGCACAAACTATCGATGAATATGGCATCACATTCAACAATAACGTCACTACCACGTTCAGCAATGGCAGGAGCGCCAACAAATCCTGCTACCGCATTGCCACCTTCTCCCCCAGGCGGCTTAAGATTACCGTCGCGACTGAGTTGGGTCAATGGTGTCCGCGCGGCCCTTCCCAGCCCCCCCGCATCACCCACCAAGTCCATCAAATCGCTCTCTGGCAAGCCGCCACACCCATCGCCGTCAAAACTGGAACAAAGACGACCTGGCGAGCTGAAACGGCCCACGAGCATCGGCGTCATCGAAGCCGCGGACAATGCACAGGTCCGGCGCACAAAAAGCATTCTGCTGCTCGGTTCGCGATCGAAATCGAACACGTCGCTAGGTACGAAACGGGTCCAGATCCACGCGGACGTGAATTTAGAAGCTGCGCCGTCGCGCAAGCCGAGACGCAAGTCAAGCTCGGCGACGGTTAGCCATCCCATCTTTTCGTCTGACGCACACGCGCGTCCTATTGTGTCGCCTATGACGAGTGCGGAGCTGTTGGTTCCCCGAGAACGAAGGCACTCGGCGCCCATGTTGTCGATGAGGCGGGACGTACCGGGGGTGTCTGATGACTGGACGCTGTCACTCCCATTCTGTACGGACATGCCTGGGAACAAGATTTTACCTTCGCCATTGTTGACGCCGTTGATGAAGCCGGAGCATGCGCTCGAGGTGGATGGCGAGGACTGGACGCTGTGCATGCCGCTCAAGGTGCGCGTGGGTACGCCAACAACGGAGGAGGGTGAGAGCGAGTGTACTACAGTCGCGACTTTGGAGACAGTGCAAGAAATTCAGACGCAGAGGACGACGACGGTGACTGTGACAGCGCAGTTGCCAACACCGAGTCCATCGCCGACGTTTTCGACGCCTTGTTCGGTCGTCTGTCCGCTGCCAGAGGAAAGCATGTCGGCCGAAGAGCCCGAGAGGCCTGTGTCGCCTGCAAGTTTGGGGCCGCATGTCGGTGGGCTGGATCTAGCTGGCCGAGGCAAGCGGGCGTCTGGATGGCATGTCTATGGGTGGTTTGACGAAGTGAGCGTGCCAGGTGAAGAAGTGGATGAGGACGCTCCCTGTGTGGTGGATATGTCGGATGAGAAGCTGAGCATGGCAACCGAGCAAGATGACACTCCCTATTCGATGGACGTGCCGGACAGTTACAAGTTTGTCAAGAACCACGTGACGGCGTTTCGGAAAACGCAGGGACATCCGAGCCAGGATAGTACCTCGACGGTCTCGACGGTGTTTTACAGCGCGCGATCGAGTATGATCAGCTGAACCCTGTTGATACGCTCTCCTCTCCTCCATTTTCTTGCTTTTAAAATGCGATAGACGACGGATATTGTGCATGAGGACTGGTATATGCGTTGGCCCTCGTGGACGTGCTAGATTAGAATCGTTGCTTTTCCCTACATTATGTCGCTATGCTCCTTCCCCCATCTTCTCTTCTCTCCCCTCCTCCCCTCTTGCTCCTGATACAGAAAAACAAGGACCTAGGTGTCGCGTTGATGGTGAGATAGATTGGGGTCGGTTTGATCACCTAGTATGATGGTATTGTACATTCATCGCG
Source organism: Boletus tomentosulus (assembly GCA_038092475.1). Taxonomy (NCBI): domain Eukaryota; kingdom Fungi; phylum Basidiomycota; class Agaricomycetes; order Boletales; family Boletaceae; genus Boletus; species Boletus tomentosulus. The sequence goes on from JBBPQH010000124.1 coordinate 28,662, forward strand.
TTTTTCTTGCTATTTTTTGGCGAGAAATATTGTGTTATTTTCTATTTTCTTTGTTCACGTTTTTACTTTCACTTTGCTTTTGCTTCTTTGCATCATGCATGTGTTGATTTTAAATGTCCCATGTGGACCTTTTGTAATGCGTCGTGAGAAACATCATGTCGATTTTGGATTGGGGCTCAAGAGCATATTCACACTTTGGACGGTGCCAGCACTTGAGGCATCTTTGCTTGCTGCTTACGTACTGATTCGTGTTTAGCCCGCAGGACGATCTCGTTATCGCGCCATCACCATATCGTATATATCGACTCATCCATCATATCGCCTTATCACCCCCATCTATCGTCTAATCGCCCCATCCACCGTCCTATCGCCTCATCACCCGTCGTCGCTTGACTCGCGATCTCGATCGTTGACTTTGGTGCTGGACTCGCTGCCTCTGCGTCATGCGCCTGTCTGCCTTTCGACGCCCTATACCCTATGCAGGGTCTCTGGGGGATCTGGCAGACGCCATCGCCATCGTCATCGCCTTTTAGACTCTGGATCGAGTTATCCCGTGCGCCGCCCAATGCAATCAATGACGTCTCAGCGAATCGATTGTTCGAAATCGTTGGCATGGGAAATGTCCAGACTGGGGAACGTGGTCGATCTGGACATGACAGGTGCCATGACGCTATCGACA
>JBBPQH010000125.1:0-29326 GCA_038092475.1 Boletus tomentosulus
GTACAAGTTGATATATGGGTGATTGGAGACCCACGGTAGGGTAAGAGTGAAAGCATACTGGCCCAATGCACCTACAGGTATAGTTGTGAGTACCATGTTGACCGACCTATGCAACTGCTGAGGAGCGAAATAAAATTGACAGGGTGGACCTACCACCACATAAATAGACTAAAGGATGATAAGCAGACTGCTTGTAGACGATCAAGTGGAAAGGTAACGGACCTATTCCAGAAATTTTTGGTGTCCCTTTGGTGTTCTGGGACCCGTTCCACACCTCTTGCTTCAACACCACTCTTGAAGAGTTTGGAGAGAAGAGGACCAAAGGAACCAAAACGTTGCGCGATTACTTGATCTGGCGCATCCTCGGCCGTGTACGCCTCAGTGTCGATAGCGGTGGCACCCTTTTCCTTGTCGTACGACCCGTGGCCACTGCCCTGGGACATACCGAGGGTACTAGGGTAGACGAGGCAAGTGGGAAAGGTGCAGACAGAACAAACTAAGCGAACAACGCTTGCGTGGGTTAAGTATCAATACTTATCGGAACTGAAACGTGATCGCACTATTTAGTATTCGCTATTCCGCACGGCGATACCGGCAACAACCTGAGCTTAGTGAGGGAGATGATTGTGAAAATAGGCAGGCACCTCCACGTACTGTCTTAGTGGGCAACAAGCTTATTATTTACACAGGCCAATGGACACAATCTGCACCGATTGACAGCAAGGGAGGCTACAAGAGGTGTGAAACGCGCTCCAAATGTTGTTTCGCATCATCATACGAAGAGTTGGGCAGTGTGTCAAAAAGCAGTGCAAGCTGACCTTCTGATCTATGCTTATAATGCTGCAAATGGACTTGCCCAGAACCTGAAGATTTCCCTATAATCTGTACCTCGACTTGGCTTTGGTCCTAATATCCATCGGATCAGGCATCCACGTCTGTTATTGGATTTGACGGAGTAACGAGTTGAGATGGCTTGGATGAAACAACAGCCAGTTCGCCTCCTCACGCGAGCTGGCTTGATCAGAGTGTTATCCAAACGCTCCCGTGCTTGGGCTGCTACGCCAAGCCGATCGTTCCGTAGATTCGGGCTCAAGGACACTCCTGAATTCTCGGCTCTCGCAATCAGGCGCTAACTGGGTTCTATCCTTCCATCTTCGTGGATTGACGATGGCCAGGCTCATGTCACACTTTTCAGTCAACTTTCTTGATAGGAATCTATACCCAATCCTCCATTACTTTCTCTTTTCTGTACGAGTTCAACGCATGGCAGACGACGCAACGAAACGCCCTATCTCACACATCACCCGCCGAATGGGTGCCAGCAACTTGACACATGATGCAGTGGCGTCATGTGAATCCAATCGCCCTTGTGCGTCGCACTTGCTTGGACAAGGTCTACGTCTGGGCTGGTGTGTGCAGCCATCGGAGTACGCTGACACGGTGACAGCGGCAGTTCTTTGTTGTCAAGACGATAATCGGGTGCTACTCGCTCGAGACAGAGGTTTGCCGTGTAGGCTGGAGTTGCATTATTGTGGGCGAGCCATCCTTTATGTTTATATCTCCTCCGCTACGGCAGCTTGTGGAGCATTTGCTGTACCGAGTCTTGGCCCTCCAGCCAGGGATAAGGGGAAAAGACCAGAGGCGAAACGGATTTCCGGAAAACCGTCAGGGCCATAATTGTGAACAAGGCTCCTAGTCGTGTACATAATAATAAAGAAATATAATATCCTATAGGTACATGAACCACAGCCAAAATTCTTGCTCACCGCCCCGTCAACTGAATCTCCATCCACCGTAAAGGTGGGAATGTCGCCGCTGCAAAGCCAGTAGCGAGCTGTCCACGAAACACAAACGGGCCGCCAAAAGTCAGTGGCATGTATTTCGTAACATGAGGAGTGACTACCGTACCTCAAATCCGAGGTCGGCGCCGTTCGTGGCGCCAGCCAGCTTCCCAACCGGGCCTTGGTACCATGCTTGAGACATGCCGACAACTGCACCGGCGATCCCGCAAAAAGCTGCTAAGAGGCCTGCAATACCGATTGGAAGTCTGCAATAATCGATCATATAGTCCATCATGAGACGATGCAAAGTCGGAGACGCAGCGACACGTTAGGACGTTATCACCTAGTTGGAAAAAAAGACACGTACTTGGAAGGGTTATCCCAATCAGCCAAGTTGTATCCTCCCAACTGACCCCCTTTTCGCCGAAATATGAAATGCTCCTCCACGACAATGACAATAAAGAAAGCAACCCAATAACTTAGAATAGACAAAAAGTTGGTGAGGATGGTGCTGAAGTGTTCTCGTCCAGCAACACCAGTAATGGTATAGATAAGGAAGACAAAAATCACCCAGATAAAGCGGGGTATAATGGCAAAGGGACGACCAAGCGCTTGTACGGAGAGAGCGGCAGAGTACGTATTGGGAATATTGTTGGCGCTTTTTCAGAACGCATAAGGACAAGATCGGCCAAAATGCAAGGGACGCACATTACGCTGAAAGCCAACAGCACGAGCAAAAACTTTCCACCACCACCCCAAGGTGACAAAACCTGGGCAACTAATGCACCTATGTTTCCACCCGAGCCAAAAGCAGTAACATAGGTGGGATTTGTGATTGTCATTAGAGTAGCACCCAGTATTTGAGTGAAGGCAATCGGGAGGTACATGCCGAAGAATGTCAATATGAATACGCGCCAAGGATTCGTATCGGCGGGCAAGCGGACAGTGAAGTCAGCAGCGATGGGTGTCCAGCCTGTGACCGCGCCAAAGACGATCGAGCCGTAACTAAGAATGTCCGCGGTAAGCGCTCTTCCTGTGTCTTCTAATGGCTTTTGGGCGTCGACGTCATATCCAGCCTTGCCGCCAAGCCGATAGAGGCAGCACATGATGAACAATGTCATGATCCACGCATAACGCTCGTAAACGTGGACCATATCGTAACCAATGAAACAAGGTATGAGAGAGCACACGCCGATGATAATGATACCAACAACAAGAGGTAGGGTATTTGCATCGATCGAGGCAAGCGTTTGGCCACCAACGATGACGACTATGGTAGCAAAGCCGAGCCTAGAGGCTATGTATCAACGGAGCCGGTATTAGACATGACAAAGAAGACATACTGAGTGATAATGTTGAGAACAGAATAGAAGATTCCGCCAAGATACCCTGAGCTATAGCGGACGATAATCATGGTGCGCAAGCCGGTCCTCGGGCCAAGGGTGGCGATAAAGGCAGTTGCTAAACATCCGAGAGTAGAGAAGCAGAGTATAACTGCGACAGCATGTCTGGGCTAGGTCTGAGTACAAGTTGATATATGGGTGATTGGAGACCCACGGTAGGGTAAGAGTGAAAGCATACTGGCCCAATGCACCTACAGGTATAGTTGTGAGTACCATGTTGACCGACCTATGCAACTTTTGAGGAACGAAATAAAATTGACAGAGTAGACACACCACCACATAAATAGACTAAAAGTATGATAAACAGACTGCTCGTAGACGATCAAATGGAAAGGTAACGGACCTATTCCAGAAATTTTTGGTGTCCCTTTGGTTTTCTGGAACCCGTTCCACACCTCTTGCTTCAACACCACTCTCGAAGAGTTTGGAGAGAAGAGGACCAAAGGGACCAAAACGTTTCGCAATTACTAGATCTGGCGCATCCTCGGCTGTGTAGTCTTCAGTGTCAAGAACGATGGCACCTTTTTCTTTATCATGAGGCTCGCGGCTGTTGTCCTGGGACATATCGAGGGTGTTGGAGTGGGCGAGGCGAGTGGGAAAGGCGCCCACGCAGGAACGATTGCATAGTTATATCGATATCTGAACGGTAACGCGTTCCTGTGCGATCCTAAGGGTTGTTCCGCCCCCTCCCACATCCGGGGCTTCGCGAGGGAGATTATAACTAGAATATATCAGCACATCCACAAACTGCCTTGAATGACGTCAGGAATCCCGAGAGAGAAAGAAGAAACCCACTGCAAATGGGATAGCTCGTTTCACATCACCACCCCCACCATATCTGAAGTAGGGACTGGCTTTGCAAAGCCAGAGGCTCAGAGCCAGGTCACGCTGTAAAGCGTACGAGGGGTGCTGCTAAACCGGCATACCACACCTTCTGCTTAGACGTAAATGACAGCGAAACTGTGTTGAAACGTCCACCCAAAAAATTGCATAAATTGGGCTCTCTTGTTGATCCAACTAAAATGCTTGAATGGGGTGACTGCTGGAGATTAGCCTCGTCGCAATATTTACTTGGATGATGGTGATGCGGCAGCGTAGGTATTGTGGTGGCAGTGCGATTCCACGGTCACTTCTCTTCCACCACAATAACGGTTTGACTCGCTGGGTGTTATCAAATTTCCTTCGTGCTTCAAGCTTCAATGGGCCAACATGGGCCAGGACACTCCCAAATTTTGGCAAGAGGGCCAAGCAGATCAACGACACTCTCCGTGATGTTCTTCGTTGGTATGCCCAAGGATTCATCTCGGAATACTACCCTCCCTTCTCGCAATTACGCGGAAACTGGGTTCTGCCCCGCCCTCTTCGTGGATTGATGGTGGCAGCCTCATGATCACATTTTTCATTCCTGAATTCTATTTTTCTTGGCAGGAAATCTACCTGATCTACACCCAATTCCCCTTAAACTTGTGAAGGTGTCGTGGACTCTGTCTCTTTCCTAAACCCCGGGTTCAAGACCGCTGCGACGCGACAAGAGTATCTCTCACCTCATCCGTCGAACCATTTGTCTGTTCCAGTGGCGTAACACACTACGTGTGGCGGACACTGTCTCGGTTTGTGGTTCCGCAGACATTTGCCACCCTTCCTATGTATCCCAGTGTCCTTGTTTGTCTTGCTTACTCGAACAAGGTCAATGTCCGGGCTGGCGCGCGCAGCCATCGCGAACTCGAGTATGCTGCAGACGGAAACAGTGGTGGTAAAACGCATATATCTCCTTTGCAGGCGATGTTGGTTCTTTGCTATCAATATCGTCTTGGGTCGGAAGGGGTCGTGCCGTATTTGAAATGGCATTGAAGGCGGGCCCTCCTTATATGCCTTATGTCTCCGCCACTGTGGCGGCCCGGAGCATTTGCTGTACCTAAATTACCATCACTTAACAGCAATGCGAAACGTGTGCTTGGTGCACCTGCCTCCGAGCCTGGAATCCCAGCATCTGAACTTCCTGTATGATCACCTATGGAAAGAGTCTGAACTGGCTCTCCATCCGATGTCCAGATACCGCACGGAACAACGGGATGGTTTGGTTAAAAGGTAGACGGTGCAAGTCCTGCAGTTTGCGCGTATCCACATCCCAGGCGCGCCGAAGTTCTGAACGTTTATACGGCCGTCAATAACACCATGCATTTAAGTAGTCTGCTTGTCGTTCATTGTAAGTACTGTTACACCCACCATCTCTTCATGTTGAACACGCTCGCGAATTTTCCAAGTTCAATTCACGCCGAAAATCGAACAAACCACTCTTTGATCCCACGCGCACTTTCTTCCTTTGCCCAACCTGTTGGAGAATAAAAAGGGAGAGTCATCATCAGAAGACAAAGAACCATAAATCTAAAAAGACACGCACGTTGATGGGGTACATCTGGGTTTCCGCGTACAGCGAATCCATGGGACACGCTCGAAAACACTTGGAAATAGTAGTTCGACCTGTTGTGGACCAAGATGTCTTCCGCGCGTCGACGGGCCTCGAGTGGGAATGTCACATCCTCCTCTGGTCAAGTCGATCAGGGTCAGCTCGACTCATATGCTGTCGCCGCTCGGAACATACCCGCGCAGGATAGGAGGAGGGGCCCTCGAAGTGATATGAGGACCGAAAGTGATGAGGAAGTGGATGCCACATACGAGTGATCTTCTCGAAATGGCTTTCTTCGAGATATGCGGGATGGGCGACAGCACCTATGATGCCATATACTCGTCAGGTGGGTAGAAAAAAGGGCATGGTTTGGCATGTTACCTGTGACGATGAACCCTTCTTTGGCTAAATCCAGCACAAACGACGCGCCGAAACAGTATCCTGGAGAAGGAGAGCATCATTCAACACGCAGCATTCTGCATCTTTGGATGGTCGATGAAATACCTACCAACCGCGGTATACTTTGTCGTTTCCGTGCCTGGGAAAGACAGACGACGGAGGATCAGAATTCAGGAGGATGCAGGATATAAGAATTTGACGCCGATGCGCACCGTATGTCTCTTTGACTGCATCTAGCCACTTTGGGAACGCCTGCCTCGCGATGGCGAGCGACTCGCCCGCCCAAGTGGCTCTATCACGATCCGCGGGCAAGTCCTGTACTGGTTTTCCAAAGAAATAATCTGGCCCGAGGACGATGAACCCTGGCACCCCATCCACACATACATACATGTCAAGCTGGGCACACATGCCAAGACACAACGCGCACCGCAGGCAGCGAAATAGTCTTGCAGCAACTTGTTGTTAATGTACAGAGGGCCGTAGACGTCTGCGAGGAACAAGAGAACCTTCTTGTTTGGCCCCGACGGCGCACTTGTGGGTGGTTCTGCGATGTAGGTGTTGAGCCCTCCTAGGGGCTCGACACGTCCTTCAGGGGTACCATTGTGTTTGACCCCAGTCCAGCAACATGCGCTGAGAGGACCTGCGAGCGCTGTAGACATGATAGCAGTTAGCTTATCGATCGCGCTTTAACACCGTTATCGCGATGATCAAACGTATCTGCACCAGACGGTACAGTAGATTATATATAATTCTCACACCATGTCCAGATTGAAGTACAGTATGGGCGCTGTGTGGAGCCATCGTTTGCCCGGCGCTACTCCTCATCAGCGCTTTTCTGTGTCGTGACGCCATGGGTTCTTTCAATATCAGATGTCGATCAAAGAAACGTACCCAGGTGCAATGGCGGTTTCTGCTGCGCCTTGCGCGAGCGAAACCGGGACCGAGTTTGCCACCAAGGAGTTCGAGGTTAAAGATGGGATGATCTGTGGGGGAACCTGAGCAGAAGAACGTGACTGTAGAGCTGATTATTGCCCCCGTGTAGATGAATATTGAATCCCAACGCAGAAACAAGGGGGAGTGCGAGGGCGTCAAAAAAATGCAGGGGCAAAAAAATTAATGCAAGATCGATGATGATAGCGAAAAGGTCCGGTGCCATACCTGAGCTTAGCAAAAATGTCAGAATCGTTAAGAGAGATGAACGTACAAATACGCTGAGAAGATGGATTTTTATACTCAATCATTGGCTCAGTTCGCACGCGAACTTCGAAGAGCTGCCGAGCGGCCCAGACGTGTGCAACCCAGCATTTTCATTTACACCAATTTGTACTCTTCGAGTACAGAGGGAAGGAAGGCTCGCTTCGCTTGTCAAAACCGCTTCTAGGCCCGCGTTTGCTGTGCAAACTGAGTTTTGAGTTAGGGTCATGGCAAAACCAATCCGAAGCGCAGAGTCCAAGCCAAATGGGTCTCTGCTTCCACTTCGAGATGAAGCTTTTTTGCGAAGAGGATATCCTCCCAATACCTTCACATGTTCGTGTCTACCGCTTTCCTCGAAGAGCCAGCATACTGCTGCATACATTAATTCGGGGTCCGAGTATAGCAATAGGCCGTACCTCCCACAATAGCTTTGAGATGATTCACTGAGACGCCAACGAATATTGAGCAAGGATCATTGCTATAAGCAGGACATTGGTCACGCATGCGACCAAACGGACTTTGTACATGATTTTCTGTTGAACTGCTGCTGCGTTCATTCATTTTAGATGAAATTCGTGATATGATTGAGGATCGATGATATAAAAACCTTCTCCGAACAACATGCCTACCGTACATTCCGGTCGATGATGACTTCCCAAGCGTCCGACCGAACAATAGAATTAAGTAAAGGCCCGCCTACGCCGCGAACCGGTTGAACCAATGCAAGAATCCACTGGCACACTCTTCTTTCGCAAAGCCTGTTATCAAAGAGAGCGATAAAGCGCGACTCACAGTAAGTGGATGTATGCGTTGTTGATTAGAGGACTCACGCTGAGTGTCGTTGGCAGGATCCGCACGCGTGCCGAACCCGTGCGAGACACCACCAAAGATCTGGAAGTAATACTGCGCTTTGTTCTTGACGAGAATGTCTTCCGCCTGACGACGCGCCTCAGTTGGGAAGGCGAAGTCCGTTTCTGGACGTGCGTGATCAGCGACAACACTGGCCGGAAGGCGGCACCATCAGATAGTCACCTGCACAGCCAAAGGCGATTGGCGCTATAAAGTGTATGTCAGACTATGTCCTCATGAATGGTATCATCTTCACTGACCAACACAGTTCTCAATGATGTCTGCCTTGAGCTGTTTCGTTTTGTCGTCACAAATGTCGGAGGGATGTGCGACAGCGCCTAAGGAAAGTTCAAACGTGGGAAAAGGTATTAAGTGGAAATATATCGGGCTCACCCGCAGCGAGGTCGAACGTCGGGTCGTTTGTGAGGGCAAAGACGTACGGCGCTCCAAAACAGTACCCTATCCGACCAAGGGATGTGTCAGAACGATACTAAAGAAGCGAGAGACGGGGGCGCACCGACTGCAAAGTACTTGACGTCGGTTGTGCCTAAATCCTTGGACGTCAGCGTGCTGCGCATACAGGTGGAGGGAGTTTCTGACCGTATCGCTGTCGGACTGCCTTGACCCACTTTGGGGTGTGCTCGCGTGCCTGCGCGACGACTTTTTTACGCCAGGTTTCGTGGTCAAAGTCGGGCTGCTTCATCAGCTCCTCGAACCTGTCACCAAAGAAGTAATCCAGGCCGAGGACGATGTAGCCTATGTAGATCATGATTACGCCCATATACCTGGCTATATGCGATGAAAACGTTACCTTTGGAGGCGAACCAGTCCTGGATGAGCTGACTGTTGATGTAGAACGGGCTGAACACATCGGAAAAGTAGAGCAGGATCTTCTTCCGTCCGCTGGTCGCGGTGGGGGGTTCAGAAATGTACGTCTCGACGCCTGCGATTGATTCGCTGCGTCCAACGGGGGTGCCAGTATGGGGAACGGTCTTGAAGCAATCGTCGCAGGACATGACAGTGATGTACAGGATAGATCCGATGATGAGCGGTGTTGAAACGTTGATGGATCCTTAGTTTGGCACCGCCTTGCTCGTTTTCCATTCCGTAGGTGACTCTCGGTCTTCTTCATGACCTAGTGTAGTACATGATCAATCGCACATAGGATGCTTGGCGGAGATTTAGGTATACTTATACTCTTTCCCCTGAAATGCTCGTCAACAGTGTCACAAGCTGCACGGGTCAGCCAGAAACAATAAAAGGCGCAAACGGAGAGGAGTGGTGATTTTAAAGACGTTGTAACGGTTGACTTCCCAGTCACTTCGACATCATTGAAGTCATTCGTTCGTTTAGTTCCACCAGCATTTGCCATGCCCTCCAGTGTGAGAATGACGAGCATCTCCACACGGGGAGAAGAAACGATGTACAGCTTGAAAACAACTTTGGTGGCTGTGTCGTCACCAGCACTCTAGACTCTACTCCACCATGTCCGACAATGAAATTCACATCAACGTCAAGGGTATCTCTCTCTTTTCTACTTGAAATTACCCTCGCCTTATTCCCATTCATCAGGTCCGAGCGAGCTCAAGATCCAGATATCGATCAGTCTAGACAAGACCGTCCTCGACCTAAAGCGTGCTATCGCCGAAAAGTCTGACGTCGAAGCAGATCGACAAAGACTGATCTACTCAGGTCCGTGCGCAATCAACTCTTTACAGCAGATTATCTTCACTTTCAACCCCCGTGCAGGGAGAGTGCTCAAGGTACCCTTCTGTTTCTAGCGTATTCACACTCCACTCATCTTATCGCTCATCTAGGATGAAGACCAATTGTCCGTGTACAAGATTCAATCGTCACATACCATCCACATGGTCAAAGGTGCTGCACGCGGCGCGTCTACCTCTGCCCCATCGTCCGCCCCTCAGTCTCAGCAAATCCCCACGATGCAGGCAGGCCAGAACCCAGCCGATCCACTCACCCTCCTCAACAGTTACATGGGCCACGGGGCCATGGCTGGTTTTAACCCATTTGCTGATATGGGCGTCAACCAGAACGATCCAAACATGGTGCCTATCTTTACTGCAGCCCGCTGTCCCGATCGACTAACGTCCTACTCGATAGTTTCAAAACATGATGCAGTCACCCGAGTTCCTACAGCAAATGTCATCACTCATGTCCAATCCTGCCATCCTTGAACAAATCATGACGCTCAATCCACAACTTGGCTCGATGGCACCCCAGATCCGACAGGTCTTCCAAAGTGAGCAGTTTAGGCAAATGGTGTTCGTAATCTCCCTCTCCCAGCTCTCTGTGCTGCCTTGTTCTTTCACATGGTAATCCCGTCGATTAGATCGAACCCTGAAACGTTGCGTACAATGATGCAAATGTCGTCGATGATGCGCGGCGCTGGATTTGGCCCTGGGTTGGGTGGTGGCGCGCCGTCGTTCCCAGCACCGGGAGTCCCCTCTAGCGCAGCCGACACTGGCACTAGCCCTACCTCACCAACTGCAACCACGCAGCCCGGCGCAACTGGAACGGGTGCGGGCCCTGGTGCTGGTGCTGGTCTGCCGAACCCTGCATTACTGCAGGCCCTCATGGGTGCAAATCCCTTTGCAGGCGGTCTTGGTGGCGGTCCCGGTGGTGGTTTCGGCGGTGGTTTCGGCGGTCTCGGTGGTGGTTTCGGTGGTCCCGTTGGAGGCTTGGGCGCTTTTGGCGCGCCCTCTACGCCTACGGATACTAGACCGCCAGAGGAACGTTTCCAAGTACAACTTCAGGTCTGTCCCCTTTGATTTCCCAGCCCCTGCTCACCTTATTTTCTCTGCAGCAACTACAAGACATGGGATTCAGCAATGCAGGCCAAAACGTGCGTGCGCTGCTTGCGACTGGCGGTAACGTGCACGCTGCGATAGAGTACATATTGAGTGGAGGTGGCCTTTGAACTAGTAGCCCTCGTGTCGTCCTTTCTTGTTCATGCCGATGGCGATTGGCAATCGTCTTTCTTAGATCTCTTTGTCATGCCGACCACGACGAGGACGATAGTCGAGGGGGATGCTTAGGCCCGGACCCGTTCTAGGTCTGGCTCGATGTGTTTACACCTGTAATACATACTGAGAAGATAGACGCCTTTCAATCTTTCACTACACTCTCTCCATGCCCTGACTTTCTTTTTCTTTCTGCAATATAGTGCTGGCGTTTTTCCAGATCTTCATTGTCAGCGTCAGTGCATCGTTTCGGATTGTAGAGGCCCAAGCCACACAAGGAATCGACTCGAATAAACGTACCATGTGCCCACATAGCCGCCCCGATCCTGTTTGAGACGGTAAACGCGAGTCCGATTATCGGGATGTCTTCCAGCAACGCGGCAGTGAAACCGAATACTACACATCGGAATCGTGGTATGAGAGGCATTCGTCGTGCGAGGGAAAGCAACATACATCGGTAGTCCCACTTTCGCTCTTCAACGAACACCGCAATTTCGTGTGGTGTCATCTTTTTCGCTTTGAAATACTTTGAGGTCGCGACACATTATCGATTAGGACGTATACATATACCAAGGAAGAAGCTCACCGGTTTGTGGAGGTGTTGTGCCGTTCCCAAGGCTTTAAGGCCAGCTGTCAGCAACGTGCCTATGAATGGATACAAGGACAACGGGAGAAGCAACACTGAAATAACCGCGTAGCGCATGAGTATTCCATAACGTGCACCATTTGCGGGAGGCATATACACACCTTTCTTGACGACAATGCCGACGGCCCATATATTCATCGTAGCGCTCACACGCCCACCCAACGTTTCGTCGACTGTGGGCGGCGCGTCCCATTCCTCCACATAAGGCTGCCAAAAGTCGGGACCCTTGCCGCGAGAGGCGACTGTCTGGTCCCATGCACGTTGGCGGGCGATGCGGATGTTGCGCGAGAGAAAGAAGGTGATGATGGACGTCACCTGCGCTCCGAGCAGCAAAATTGTCATATCTGACAAGAACTATCGTAGGATTGTGGACAAAAAAAAGCGCTCAGCGACGTACAGGTGGATACATTGAATGGCAGGCCGATCCCTATAAAGGTCTCCTCCGAAAGATCAGAAGCGGTCTGGGAGAGACGAGTGATGAACTTGAGGGAAAATAGAGACGACGGGTTGTTGATGAATGCTCGCAAGATGTGTTTTTGAATTCTGTATGTCAGACATGTCTTTGAACGAGTCAGCCCAGGTAAACGCCATGCGAGTGGGCCAAGGACACACCCAGACAAACCCGACGGCGAGGCCGCGCTGCACGCCATGCTTGCACTTGTCCCAGGCGGGTCTGTATAGCGATTCGTCTGTGCAAAGTCTGTAGGCGCCGACGACGACATAGGACGGAGGGAAAGTGAGGCGGAGAGTTGCTCGTTGGAGGCTCGCGGGTACAGGATCTGATCCCAAGCTACTTGCCATCGAATCTGCAGATGACTGGATGTCGCTGATCGGGTTTGAAGTGAACTTGGTTGGAGTAGTAGGCTCTTGGACCTGTGCCAGATGCGGTCTCATCTCGGATGGGCACGTTGGATTCATCAACGCTTGGCGTCTTCAATGGGTTGCCGGTGACCTCGCGCTCCAAAGACCCTCACGAGCACCGGGATAGCAAAAGGGATAAATACCCAGTTATACCCTTCAAGTTATGAACATCGACCTCAGCGGTACGTACACTATTCGGATGCTGGTGCTAAAATTAACGAACTCTCACACCTGTCTTACTACAGTCATCAGGGCTGATCTACCCCCCATTGCTAGTGAATGGTCCAAATGTTTTGTCCAAATCCATGTCGACGGTAGCGCGAATCCTGTCCGTACCAAACCTACGAAAAGAGCGGGCCAACATGAATGGGGAGAACGGTTCCAGTTGTGAGTGTCTCGGAAGACAGTTTTGTGATAGTTTTCTCGAGACCAATTCTTGTTTCCCATGATATTCTAGGCCGGTGCGACCTGAGACGATTCTTCGCTTTGAGTTGAAACGGAAAGGATTGCTACGCCAGCATTCATTGGCCCTTGCAGAAGCCGCGATATCCGATCTATTATTAAATCGAGAAAAATCTACAGGTATGCGTGGGTCTATGGATGCCGCATCTGATATGAATGAGACTGCATGGACAGGGGAAAATCAAGACTTTTCGATACATCTTCGGCCGTCTGTCGAAAGTGAAAATGGCAAGGCCGGCCATTGGGGACTCCTTATTCGAATACATGGAACAGGAAACCTCCAAGAGGTAATGGAACAACCACAGGTCGAGAGTGTCGAGAGTTGTATGGCAGATATCGTGGTCAAGTTGGAAACATTCATGGCAGTCGCTGACGCTCTTGCTCAAGTATGGTAACCTTGTTGAGGAGCGTGTTCACATTGACAGTGATTTCTGCAGATAAATCCATATGCAAACGTCGCGTGGAAGGCCGTAACTGCTTTCTACACGGTGCTGGTTATCTGACTTACCATTCTTGGTGCTTTCTGACGCGGCCATCAGATCATCAAAGGTCAAGTAGCACGGCATGGGAGGCTGGAAGACCTCAGTGTGTTAATGAAGGATTCTTACACGTTTGTCGACGATATCAAATCTTTCCCGGAAAAGATACCAACCCTGGAAGCAACGATCCGCACACTTCTATCTCAAACAGTTGAATGCATAATGTTCCTTCGGGAATGCAGTGGACATGGCTTTGGAGGTATGTCTACAATCCGGTTAGCCTTTTCCAAGTCTAAACAGCGCTTCAAAGAGAGACTAGTATCTGGCGCACGGACAGATCGCCAGATCAACGATTTTATGCAGAGTTTTACTATGCTCAAACGGTCGTTGGAGACAGGGACTTCGATACAAGCAGCGCTCGTATGCTTCCGCCTGGAAGAGAATCTCAATAAACTGTGTTAGGTTCATCCAAATTTCTTTGAGTCAACGTTACTGACAACACCTCACTCAGTCAATGGGCAAGCACTGTCGAAACTTGGACCAGCTGACATGGACGATGCAGCGAGGTCCGAATGTCTTCCGAATACCCGCATGGACATTCTCGGTGACATTTTTTCATGGGTTGCTATGCCTACTGTCAAAAGCAATGTTTACTGGTTACACGGTTTCCCTGGTGCAGGCAAGAGCACAATCGCAACCTCTGTGGCCAACATCTTCCGAGATCTTCGTCGTCTCGGCGCATTCACGTTTTTCACGCGAGGTATGGCGGCTCGAAACGACCCCACACTGCTCATCCGCACGTTGGCGTATCAGCTTGGAGAATTTGACCACCGCATCGGTAGTGCTATTGCCAGGGTCATTGAAGAAGTACCGAGTATCAAACAAGCACCACTTCGCTGGCAGTTTCAAAAGCTCCTCGTCGAGCCGTTCGCCAGCATCCAGGATTATCTCAGGGAAGGTCCCATTCTTATCGTCATCGATGCACTCGATGAATGCGCGCAGTCGAGCGCGCGCGATGAGCTCCTCAGGGTCCTTGCATCAGAAGGTCCACGGCTGCCCCAAACCATTCGCATCTTCATCACGAGTCGTGCAGAGAGAGACATCCGTAGCGCTTTCAGTCCCTGCTCACACATCCTCGCTTGTGAAATCGACATTAAATCACCCACAAACGAAAAGGATGTTCAGACGTACATCCATCACCAAATGGTCCGTATCCGGTTGCAAAACGAGTGGTTGGAGCTCCCCTCTGATTGGCCCGGAAAAGCACGAACTGACGCGCTCGCATTGCGGGCCTCTGGGTTATTCATATGGGCATATACTGCCTGTCGGTACATCGAGAATGGTCAGGATCCAGAGGAAAGGCTCTCCCAGCTTGTCCAGACCGCTCTTTACGCGGACGCAGAGGCGGCCCTCGATGGCATCTATATCACTGCCCTCGAGTCAGCCGGCAAATGGGACGACGTCGCGTTCGCCACCGACTTTCGCGAAATCATGGGGTTGATCATCGTCGCGGAGAACCCCCTCACGGCGCATACAATTGACCTCTTGAACGCGCAAACGGGGAGCAGGAGACAGCGGCCTTGTTTGCACACAATCAGACATCTAGGGACGGTATTGCAATGGGCAGAAGATAAGCCTATATGCGTCATGCATCCCAGCTTTGCAGACTTCATCACGGAGAAACGGAGGTGTGCGTCGGATGCGTGGTTCATCGATCGTCCTGCACACCAGCTACGCGTTGCGAAGCTTTGTATGGCACGGCTGGGGAAGATTCTGAAGAAAAATATGTGCGGGTTAAAGTTGTCAACATCGGCTTGGAAGGCAGAGCCTTCGGAAGACGTCGTATACCCTGCTCAATATTGGGTCGATCATCTATGCAACTCAGTGACGCACAGCGAAGAGGGAGTGGCAGAGGAAATTTATGTCTTTTTGCGTTCGCACTTCCTTCATTGGATCGAAGTGATGACCATTATAAAGAAGGCAAGACAGACGATCGGGCTGATGATACGATTGAAAGAATGGGTCGATGTAGGTCTCCACCGTTATCTCTTGGTCTCATTCCCTGATGCAGATTGACTAGATCCACTGCACCGATCATGAAGCACTTTGTATATTTGCAAAGGACGCCGTCCGGTTTTGCCAAGCTTATACCCATGCGTACGAGCAACATCCTCTTCTTGTCTACCAAAGCGCACTCCCGTTCACTCCGACGGCTACGACAATATTTCAGACGTTCAAGGATGACCCAGACATTCCCGTCGTCGTCGGCGGGTTCCGTGAACATTGGTCGCCTCTCCTCATTGAGTTTGGTCAACCAGGAAAGAACGTTGTTGCGATCTCATGTTCACCCGATGGCCGATATATCGCTTCCACGAACACACGGTGCATCTCCGTTTGGGATTCGACGTCAGGTGAACTTGTCATCAAGCCCTTGCAAGCCGGTAAGGCCGACATCACGACCATTGCGTTCTCTCCGAACAACCAGCATATCGCATCCGGGTCAACGGAAGGCGTAGTGAGACTGTGGGACGCATTATCCGGGGAGTTGGTGGTCGGCGCGTTGCAACAACATAGCGGACCTGTCTATGGTCTTGTATTTTCCAACGATGGGGGCTTACTCGTATCGGCATCGAAAGACCAGACGATCGTCATATGGAATGCAAATGATGGCTCGGTGGTACATGGACCGCTGACAGGACATCAAAAAACGATTCTTGCGCTCGCGTTCTCGCCTGTTGGGAGTCGCTTTGCGTCGGGCTCACGGGACAGATCCATCCGTATATGGGATGCGGCAGTTGGCGGGGAAACCATGCCACCCATCGTCCACCGAGGCGGCGGGGTGACCACCCTTGCCTATACTCCAGACGGGAACAGGATCATCTCTGGTTCTGACGACCGCTCTATTCGTGTCTGGGATGCACACCAGGGCACGCCGCTCTACAACCCAAACGCCGCTTTGCAACCCTCTCCGTTCACCTTCAACGGTCACCACAGTGACATCTTCTCGATCGCCATCTCACCCTGTGGTAAGCTCCTTGCTTCGGCTTCCAAGGACACCACGGTCCGCCTTTGGGATCTCTCGACCGGCATCGAATTATCCCATCTCGTCCGACAACACCGTCTCCCTGTCCGTTCCGTCGCGTTCTCCCACGACGGAAAACGGATCGTTACCGGTTCGTACGATACGACGGTGCGCGTGTGGGATATTGAAAGCGTGGGGAGCATGGGCGCGGCGCGACTGCACAAGGGCCTCGTTTCCCACATTGCATTCTCCACGGACGGCAAGCGGATCGTGTCCGGTGGGCTGGACAAGATGGTGCGCACGTGGTGCGCCGAGACCGGGCAGGCGCTCATGGATCCGCTTCGGTTGGAACGAGACGCGAGTGCCGTCGCGTTCGATGACAACGACGACGATGCGCAAGGGAGAGGCACCCGTATCTTGGCCGCGGACAAGGACGGGGCCGTGTTTGCGTGGGACATGGCAACGCGCGAACCGCTGATGGTGACCCCAGCGGACCATCCCGCCGTGTATACGAGAGAGGGGAATCTCGTCTTGGAGGGCAGGTGGATCGTGGACAAGAGGACCAACGACGTGCTGAGTCTGTTGCCTAACATGTCGCCTGCCAAAGCGAGGGCGTCACATGGGAACAAGATTGCGATCGGACTGGCGAATGGGAGCATTGTAATTTTGCATTTTCCGACGCTGTTGAAGAACTGAGTTGTACTCATCGATTCGGTCTCCTGAACCTTGCATGATTGGCGGTCATCGTCATAGCAGTGCGGTGTGCTTGCGTTTTTATCTGCGTGTCAACTTTTGAGTACAATATCAATAAAATATACACTGAATTCATACACGGCCAGTGCCATCACGAGCACGCATTTGAATGTGTGACTCCTTTTGCCCAGTCCGAAACCTTGTCCTCCAATTGGCCACGCTCCTTCTCCCGTCTTTTTTCCTCTGCCTCCCTCCAAAATGCCTTTACCCTCTCCGGCCGCATCAAGATATATGGCAAGAACAGGAGGTCGTCGAAATGGTCATACGGCCTTTCACCATGTCTTTCAAGACGTTTAGTAGCACGCTGTGTACATTCGTGATCTCGTTCGTGCTTCCTTTTCCCCTGGCCGGTTTCTGTTTCCCGGGATGCTTCGTACGTTTCGTCCGGCGAACTTGTGACCGAGTCAGGGTAAAAATGGTATTCCCACCCTCTGGAGGCATCCCGCAGAGTCTGAGTGCCGAAATTGTGAAGTATAGCACTCCCATAGACAATGTCAAAAAGAATATCTGGGGGCCAATCCGAGTAATTTACTGGCATTCTGACTAGTGATCCTGAAGACATTGTCCGATCACCAAAACGTTCTTCCTTGCCAGGAACAAAAAGGTGTGCAGTGCATACTTTTGTTTCCGGTTGTGACGACTGTGGGCTGATGTCGGCACTAGTCATGGCGAAGTTAGGGGTCTAATTGTTAAAGCCATCAGGTACCAGTTAAACAAGATGAAGTGATTACGTACAATCAATAATGCAAAGTCTTTACCAAAGTTAGGATGAGCAATCCGATTCAAGAGGATGCCGTTCCGAACATCGTCAATTTCAGTCACTATATCGTTCTCCTCGGGGTCACGACTTTGATGGCGAGTATATTGTTCAATATACTGTACGGAATGAGTAGGGAATCAAGGGTGGGTTATGAAAATGAATACGCACCTCGTTCCCTTTGCTATGTCGCAGGAGATGCGTAGCGTCAACAGTATCCATGCCTGTCAAAACACATGTTCCATCCCGAGCTGTAACCAGGGGGCGGAATTCGTTTCTCCCGGGTGTAGCAACGCTGGAAGTGAGCGTAGTTCGCTCCAGGAGAGGGTCGATTGGGTACATTCTATTCCTCTCATCGTCACTCATTTGATAGTAGAGATTCGTGGATTTGGATGGAAGGTCATTGTTACATATCACATGGTCCTGCGAGTCCGGCTTGGTTGAAAGTACGCCTTGCGCTCCAACGACGACGCCGGTGGCATATCGAATCCACTTGTAAGGATTTCGTGCAAACTGCATCTCATTGAGTAGATCAACTGGGAAGCTAAGGATGTGGGTCCACGCCCATCCGGGGGATTGAGGGTCACGACGGAACATGGCATGTACTCGGATCTCTGGGCTTTCAGTCATAATGCACAGGCTGTAGTATGAATTAAGGTAGGGAAACGGGGAGGTCCGTGGATGATCACAGCAAGAGGGTATGGTGTGGGCTTGTCACTCAGGTAATCTGCGTCCTGTAAAGTTAGAAGTTGGCTAATAAATGCCTGATTGTGGTGACGAAGGGTGATGAGGCTTACCTGGCAGCGAGACGAACTGCGCTACACAGGCGGCCGGCTCCGTGCAGGATGGCTGAGAGGCACTATTGAGAGGTTACATTGATGCGGCTGAATGCGACGAAGAGTGGTGCAACCTACCTGTGAGACGAGCGAGACACGGTACAGAAGAGAGACAGGCTCAGCCACGCAACGAGCGGATTCAGGGTGTGTGAGAGCGGGCTATACAAGGTGGACACAATGAGAGGGCGAGTTGCAAATCGTGACAAACAATGCTTTAGGGGTCTGTTAAATCACTCATCCACCGCTCGGTTCATCTCAAGTCCCACTTCGTGCTTGCAACAACAACGTACCGCGACGGCAGGCGGCATGACGATCACGATGGCGTTGTGATCATCGGCCTGAGGCCTGGGCCTACCTCTCCTTCTCACCCCACCTCCATCGGTAGTTTGTGACCTCGACAGTAAGACCGTCAGGACTCCTAACCTCCCCACCCACGGCAGACATTTCATCAAGAACTGCCCCGCATACGCTATGCCTAGTCCCCAAGACGCGCCAAGAGATGTGGGCAACCCAAGCCGTCGAGTTCGTGCGTCCATCTTCGTGCGCTGATTTTTCACCTTGCTCACTCGTTCCTCTACGTTATTCACGCCCCCGTCTCAAAACTGGCCTCGCCACCCCAACCACTTACAGGGGACATCAAACAAGACATCCTTTCGCTCTTCTCTGCACCCGCCAGTCCATCCAGACCTCGAACGCATTTGGTAGTTTACATTGGCCCACCCACGCGCACGGCATCACCCCAGGCGCGCCTCCCTCACCCCGCCTTCGCCTGCACACCCTCGCGGTGCTCGCAACAACAACATGACGACGACGACGATGCGATGATCGTGACAGTACGATTGTCACGGTGTCGTTGTGACCGCGCCGGTGTGGGTGCAATTTGCACATGCACGTGCTGCTCGTCGTGCTTGTATCGTGCATCCCTGCGTACGGCTATCTTGGATTTGTCTAGTTTGTGGGGCGGCGGAGATGTTTGAGTTGGCAGTCTACTTTGGCGCATCGCATGTTTTCCTGATTGTTTGCGACAGGTCTCAGCGGATATGACGCTTTTCAGGGTTACGCGCGGGCGTCTTATTGGAGCTCATCCCGCCGGGAGAAGAAGTCCGGTGGTACAGCTTGTTCTCCATCACTGACAAGGTACCTGCCCTCTCCCTTTTGCATATACTTTGACTGATGATCGGATAGTGTAAGGAACGCACGGTGTTCACGCGCAGCCACCTCGCGAACGCGTCATTCCAGTCCAGGTTCTACATTCCTAGTTCATGATCACGTTGATCATGGTTACGTTCCGGGTTGCCCGAGCGCTGTTCGAGCGAGTTATCCCGACGTTTTTCACCGAGCGCGCTTGTCTACTTGGGAAAGGTAGGCACGTTATGAATATCAATTTGGTGATCTCGAGGCTGCTCAGAAGCCTGAGAAGCGCATCGCTGAGCGATGTCAACCTTTGAGTACAATATCAATAAAATGCTGAATTCATACACGGCCAGTGCCATCACGAGCACGCATTTGAATGTGTGACTCCTTTTGCCCAGTCCGAAACCTTGTCCTCCAATTGGCCACGCTCCTTCTCCCGTCTTTTTTCCTCTGCCTCCCTCCAAAATGCCTTTACCCTCTCCGGCCGCATCAAGATATATGGCAAGAACAGGAGGTCGTCGAAATGGTCATACGGCCTTTCACCATGTCTTTCAATATGTTTAGTAGCACGCTGTGTACGTTCGTGATCTTGTTCGTGCTTCCTTTTCCCCTGGCCGGTTTCTGTTTCCTGGGATGCTTCGTACGTTTCGTCCGGCGAACTTGAGGCCGAGTCAGGGTAAAAATGGGATTCCCACCCTCTGGAGGCATCCCGCAGAGTCTGAGTGCCAAAATTGTGAAGTATAGCACTCCCATAGACAATGTCAAAAAGAATATCCAGGGGCCAATCCGAGTAATTTGCTGGCATTCTGACCAGTGATCCTGAAGAGATTGTCCGATCACCAAAACTTTCTTCCATTCCAGAAACGAAAAGGTGTGCAGTGCATACTTTTGTTTCCGGTTGAGATGACTGTGGGCCGAGGTCGGCACTAGTCATGGCGAAGTTAGGGGTCTGATGTCAAAGCCATCAGGTACCAGTTAAACAAGATGAAGTCATTACATACAATCATGAATGCAAAGTCTTTACCAAAGTTAGGATGAGCAATCCGGTTTAACAGTATGCCGTTCCGAACATTGTTAATTTCAGTCACTACATCGTTCTCCTCGGGGTCACGACTTCGATGGCGAGTATATTGTTCAATATACTGTACGCAATGAGTAGGGAATCAAAGGTGAGTTATGAAAATGAATACCCACATCGTCCCCTTTGCTATGTCGCAGGAGATGCGTAGCGTCAACAGTACGC
Organism: Boletus tomentosulus; assembly: GCA_038092475.1. Lineage (NCBI taxonomy): Eukaryota > Fungi > Basidiomycota > Agaricomycetes > Boletales > Boletaceae > Boletus > Boletus tomentosulus. The sequence goes on from JBBPQH010000125.1 coordinate 21,208, forward strand.
ATTCCTGTCAAAACACATGTTCCATCCCGAGCTCTAACCAGATGACGGAATTCACCTCTCCGGATTGTAGCAGCGCTGGAAGTGAGCGTAGTTCGCTCCAGGAGAGGGTCAATTGGGTACATTCTATTCCTCTCATCGTCACTCATTTGATAGTAGAGATTCGTGGATGTGGATGGAAGGTCATTGTTACGTATCAGATGGTCCTGCGAGTCCGGCTTGGTTGAAAGAACGCCTTGCGCTCCAAGGACGACGCCGGTGGCATATCGAATCCACTTGTAGGGATTTCGTGCAAACTGCATCTCATTGAGCAGATCAACTGGGAAGGTAAGGATATGGGTCCACGCCCATCCGGGGGATTGAGGGTCACGACGGAACATGGCATGTACTCGGATCTCTGGGCTTTCAGTCATGATGCACCAGCTGTACTAGTATGAATTAAGGTAGGGCAACGGGGTGGTCCGTGGATGATCACATAGGCTTGTCACTCAGATAATCTGCGTCCTGTAAAGTGTCAGAAGTTGGCTAAGAAATGTCTTGATGAGGCTTACCTGGCAATGAGACGAGCTGTGCTACACAGGCGTGCAGGATGGCTGAGAGATTATATTGATGCGGCTGAATGCGACGAAGAGTGGTGCGGCCTACCTGTGAGACGAGCGAGACACGGTACTCAGCCATGCGACGAGCAGATTCAGGCGACGCCGAGTGTGCGAGAGCGGGCTATATACAAGGTGGACGCGACAGTGAGCTCGAAAAAAAAGAAGACAGAGGGGCGTGTTCAAATCGTGGCAAACAAGGCCACTGATCATGATGGGAAAGTGACAAACAAAGCACAACCTCGGCTACATTCGAAGACGTCAGTCCACCCGCAAGAATGACTGACGAGGGATATCGAGACAAGGACTTCCCGAGAAGTGTTCCCATGTGAGCACAATATCATTGACCTGCATAGTCCAACTCAATCAGGGGCGTAAAGTTTTCAGAAGGCGCATGCGTAGATAGCATCAGCACACCCGTGGAAGTACCGAAAACACGAAAGATAGCATCGTGGGGCTTTGGATTGTCACTGTCCCAGCCTTGATGCTGAGAGCAAAGTACTAAGTACCGATACCGTCAGACCGGCCTGCGTGAAGTGACACCTTGCTGAGATCACGCAACAACTGCATAGCTACATCGTGCGGACGTCTTTCCTGACCGAATGCTTGAAAACACTGAAAAGATACACTGTGGAACCTTGGATTGTTATCGTACAACATATTGAACTATCCGCCATCCTACTAATCACGTACAACAAGCACTTGTTCAACGAACCTCAAAAACAAATAACGGACTAGATGACACCAGCCAGAACAGCCTTGTGAACCAACGCAATATGCTCATCGAGCAAGTCGTGATCAGGTCCCTCGTCCACGGCCGTCGAACCGGTGGTCCACTCGACATTCTCACCCCAGAGTGCCGTGAACTTCTTCAACTTCTCATCCTGACCAGTGAGCTTGAGATACTCGTACACGGCCTTCCAGGCGCTGTCCAGCGCACCAACGACCCAACTATATGAAGGCGGCCAATTAGGGTTCATCCCTTTCGTCCTGCTCTAATAACACTCACCCGTGACGAGTACTAATGGCCTCGCCCGCAAAGTGCAAGCAATCGTTGGCTGCAGGAACGTTGAGCGAAGCATACAAGTTCTCAAACTCGCCAGGTGAGAAGCTAGCGAACGCGCCTGATCGAACTGTCAGTCGAGGATGGCGGGTGGGATTGACAACGAACCCATTGCATATTCGTCAATGTTCCAATCCTTGACATGAAAGTTCTCGCCCTCCGCCAAATCATTGACCAGAAAAGAGTACGTGATGTCGTAGTTATCGTTCACGCCGTAATGAACCTTTGCGAGGTTGCGAAGAACGAGTTCCTTAAGAACCTCCCTTTCTGGCTTCAAGGCAAGGGCACCAAGGCGAGATGCGTCGGTCGTCCGAGTATAACTGGCGATGAGCACCTTGGACGGATTTTCATTAGTTCCGTAAGACGGATAGACGATGGTGCGGATGGGGAGATCGGTGTATGATTGGCCGCCGAAAATGCCCAATTTCGTGAACCACCAGTTCGACTTGAAGCGTACCGCAATTTTGATCGAGGGGCCATAGTCCAATGCACGCAAGGCGTTCCTCTGCAGGATATTCAGTCCAGCAGCACTCAGGTCAACGGTGCGAAGAACAGTAAGAGGAAGTGTGGAAATGACGTGATCATAAAGCTTGGTTTCGGACCCATTGACTGTGACTGCAACACTCGGGTATTGGATCGTTATCCTGTCATTGTCGTCGTCAACGATCACAATTTCACCAGAATCGGTGACCTTTCTTTTCGCGAGGGTGGGTATCTTTTTCTTCGAGTAGCGAACTGGGAAGGTGAAAGTCGTAAAGGCTTCGCTGATAGCTGTAACTCTCTTGTTGAATTTGACGAGAGAGCCCTTCGATTTGAGATAATCTTCTATCTTCTTCGACAAAGTCTCCGACCCGCCCCTACGCGCCAGGTAAGATACCTCGACCCAGATCTCTAATCAGGAACACACTCACTTGAAACACTTCCAATCGACGTCTCCATAGTTATTGTTGCCGACATCGGCGAAGGCCAAGTCTAAAAAGACAGAATCCGTCAACGCGCGGTCATATCCACCACTGGTGCTTTCAAGAAGGTTAAGCCAGTTGATGACGTCGTTGGAAAGGTGTTGCGGGGAAAGCTTCAGGGAATAGCTCGGGAGATACTTTGACGCCAAGTATCCGCGAACGGAGTATGCATCGTTCTCCATCATCACGGCCCAACCATCCCTTGTACCCTTTTCGAGATCATTGATCAAGATCCTCATGAAAGGATCGATGGCGTCACGGTGAATAGCATCAGAACCTGCTTCGATGTAAGCAGTGGAAACGCCCATATCCTTCGCTCTGAACCCGGAAGGGTCTTTGGTGCCAACCTTTTGATGAACACCGTTGAAGTAGTTGAAACCGGGACGGTTGGGATCGCGAGCGGTGTAGTAATAGGGTATGAGCTGCTCCCTGAGGGGGTCTGAACCTTGGTTCAGCGGTCCGTATTCGATCAACTCTGCTAATCTCTTCATCGTCCCATTCTTATACTCCCCGCTCTCGTCCTTCTTCGGGAGTGGGAAACGCATGGCCCCCTCTTCCTAAGGTACAAACTAAGATCAGTGTCCAGAAATCCATTGCAAGACCCGATAGAGCGTACATAATAGTCGTGCTCTCCCCCACCTGGAAATTCATAAGTTTTAAGGCGACCGCCAGAACGGCCAGAGGCCTCGAGAATTTCGTATTCGATATCGAGGGAGTCGAGGATCAATGCAGTATAGAGACCACCAATACCAGCGCCGAGGATCCCGACCTTTTCCTGAAGTACGAGGCGGAGCTTGTCATCGGCGATGTCGAGGGGATCAGGCTGTGTCTTGTCAGCTTTGATCTTAGGAAGCTTTTTGAGGAGGGCGGCATGATGCTCTTCGATGATAAGTTTGCCATAAAACGCTAGCGGATCACCGCGAAAAGGTAAGGTCGACATTGGTTACAGTGGGCTCCTGGAAGATACTTCGTGGCGGGTGCTATCTTTGAACTTGACCTGTTTTATATATGTTGACCTGGCCGCGGCGACGACAACCCCTTGGGCGTCATGTGGAGATTAGACACGGAAGCCCTCCTGGATGAAACCATCCGATCTGTGGCGTAGTCCTGGACTGCATGTGATCAGTATCAGAATAGAATGCGAAGAAGTGTCCATCAGAATCAGCAAGCCTGTCTTGAAAATGACCAAAAACGCAAATGATAACTCACAAATGGGGCAGAGACCAAGGTAAAATTGGCTAGCACAGGTATTCATATTCAACAGTGTGCGAAAATTTTGACGAAACGCGCTAGGTATGCCTTGGACATGAGGCCTTGAGGAATCATTATGTAACATTCATTATCGGCTTCTATTTAGATGAGGAAAGTCAGGAAAGTCAGAGACGAGACACTGGTCCGTGTGCGAAAGTGCTGTGTGGCAACGTCAAAGGGTGCCTTGCCATGACATGCGGAATGGAAGCAGAAGAGTGCTGTCACATTCACTGGCGTCCATCTCATCGTGATTACTTGTTCCCATCGAACGTTCCGCACCCAGCAGGAAGCGAAGGAACGATATCAAACTTTGATCTGATGATTCGAACGGAACTGGTGCAACAGGCTGGGATCTCGGGATCTGGGGTGCTGCGGTCCATTTCTGGTTTCATGTGCAAGGATCAGGAAGAACAAGACAGGCCGATCAGACTCGGGAACCGACCAAACTACTTGAAACTAGATAAGGAGTCCAGCTCAGTCGCCCACAACATGCTATAGATCCATCTGAAGACTCCGCATCGAGTTCCTACTCCCACTCAAATTCGACGTGCTGAGCCCGTGAGCGTCATAAAAGAACAAACACCGCTCTATAGTGACAGTGCTCTAACTTGTAGCTGGTCTTCCCATGCTGTCATGACAGTGTTGTGGAGTCTCAGTCTTTTTCTTTTCTGACGTCTACTCCCCCGCCAACACGCGTGGCGGATTCCGAAGTACGTGTGCAGTTCCTAGATCTCCTGCGTAATCTAACGCCAAACCAACAGTGCTCGAGGATGTTTCGTTGACACATACGGCGTTGTGCTCCTTGGGGACACGCAAGGATGTGGGGAGGACCCACTTGGCTCACATACTATCTGGTAACGCGCGAGTGCTATTGATCCAACAGATCAACCATGTGATTATCCGTCAATTTTCCACAGCCTATGTCTAGTGCCTTCTCCCATATTTCAGATCCAGCCTCGTTACTAGATTACAGTAGCTTGATTTTCTGGCTGTTGGTATCGCGGGACCAACCCTGGTAATCTCAGACTAGTAAATCGGGATAGCTGTAGTACGAAGCAAACCAAGAAGCTTCTTCTGCAAGCCGCCCCAAGCCAGCCCCAGCCCCGTCAACTCGGCGGTCCCCCCTGCAGCCCCTGCACCCACCTCGGTGGGACCCTGTGCTACCATATCCCACTCGGTGTTGTTACTCCAAAGCTTCTCGAACTTGTCCAACTTTACATACTGATTGGTGAGCAAGAGGTGCTCGCGCACGGCTCTCCAGCCACTGTCGAGCGCACCAACGACCCAGCTATATGACGGGGGTCAACTAGGGTTCATTTGCGTTGTTTGATACGACTTGCGCGTGACGGACACTCGCGGTCGCCTGCAAAGTGCAAGCAACCTTTTGCTGCTGGAAAACTGAGTGCTGCATAAAATCTCCCAAACTCGCCAGGCGAGAAGTATGGAAATGCGCCTGTTCATAAAAGCTGTCAGTGGAGAATGACGGCAGGATGGGAAACGGACCCATTGCGTATTCCTCATTGTTCCAATCTATGACATGGAAGTTTCTCTCATTCGCAAGGTTATCCCCCGATTCCCTACCTGCCAGCTCGTCGACCAGAAAACTGTATGTGACCTCATTGTTACCGTTCACGCCGTGATGGGCCTCGGCGAGGTTGCGAAGCACAAGCTCCATGAGTGCCTCGTGATTTTTGGAGGCAAGAGCAGTGAGGCGGAGTGCATCAGTCGTCCAGGCGTAACTGGCGATGAGGACCTTGGATCCTGCATCTCCCGCGCCACCATAAGATGGATAGACGATGGTGCGGATGGGGAGGTCCGTGTATGACTGACCGCCAACAATGCCGAATTTACTGTACCACCAGTTCGTTTTGAAGCGTATCGCAATCTTGATCGCAGGTCCATGGTCCAGCGCACGCAAGGCATTCTTCTGCAGGGAAATCAGACCCGCTTTCCTCAGGTCGAGGGTGCGAAGGACAGTAAGAGGGAGAGTGGAAACGACGTGACTATAAACTTTGGGCGTGTCAGGCTCCTTGACGGTGACTACCGTGACTTTGACACGCGTGCACCGTTCGAGTATCCTGTAAGGCGAGGTGTCTCCCTCTATATCAATCTTGACCACCCCAGTAGATAGAACTGTTCTCGTCGCGTCGAAGGGAATGTCTTTGTCTTTGTAGTCGCTGGGGACGAGGAAATACGTAAGAACTTCATCGATTGCTGTAACCCTGTGAGATTGTTTGATTGAACCGAGGTGCTGCTCTTCGAGATAGCCATGTATCGCTTTCGACAATGTCTCTGACCCACCCCTACGTCGCGTTAGCTCTATCGCCCAAGAGGAAAAGAACTTACACGAAGCACTCCATTTGAAATCGGCGGAATCATCATCACCCAGATTGGCGAATGCCATCTCCGAAAAAACTGCCTCCGTCAATGCGCGGTTATACCCGCCACTACTACCTTGGAGAAGGTCACAACAGTCGATGACGTCGTTGGGAAGGGGGCGAGGAGGAAGGTGGAGAGAATTGCTAGGTCGATACTTTGACGCCATATAGCCACGCATGGAGAAGGCATCAAATTCCTTCATCACCGTCCACCCATCATCTTTCCTTCCAGGCGTTCCAAGATCGCGTTTGAGCGACATACGTATCTCGGTACAGATGCCATTGCGACAAGGGACTTTCTATGGCGGGTCATCAACCCCTTGGAGCCTCGTCCTCTACTTTGTCACTTGAGAAGTGTACAGATTCCTTGGTTTCGATCACGTTCACGGCACATATGCCGCCTACCCAGCCCCCTCACAAGAGGCAGCCGACCCCTGAACTGAAACGTCGAGAGGAATCCGTAAAGCCAGAGTTTTCCCCGCCCGCAAAACGACCAAGGTCAACGTCTCCCCACGATAGGTACTGTGACAGGTTCACTGATAGACCAAGGAGACGATTCAGCACCGTGGGAGAAGGATCCCCCCGATTATGCCAAAGTCCACGGTCGTCAGTACTGACTTTTTGCCCGTTTTGACCTTTGCACTCGTCCATGACTTATTCAACTTGGTTTTCGACTCACCCACAATGTATATGGCATCAATTGATTTCGAGTAGTGAACGTTGCAAGCCTGAGGTTGGAAAATGAAACATACGCTGAATTCATACACGGCCAGCGCCATCACGAGCACGCATTTGAATGTGTGACTCCTTTTGCCCAGTCCAAAACCTTGTCCTCCAATTGGCCGCGCTCCTTCGCCCGTCTTTTTTCCTCTGCCTCCCTCCAAAATGCCTTTACCCTCTCCGGCCGCATCAAGATATATGGCAAGAACAGGAGGTCGTCGAAATGGTCATACGGCCTTTCACCATATCTTCTAAGAGGTTTAGTAGCACGCTGTGTACGTTCGTGATCTTGTTCGTGCTTCCTTTTCCCCTGGCTAGTTTGTGTTTCCCGGGATGCTTCGTACGTTTCGTCCGGCGAACTTGTGACCGAGTCAGGGTAAAAATGGTATTCCCACCCTCTGGAGGCATCCCGCAGAGTCTGAGTGCCAAAATTGTGAAGTATAGCACTCCCATAGACAATGTCAAAAAGAATATCTGGGGGCCAATCCGAGTAATTTACTGGCATTCTGACTAGTGATCCTGAAGACATTGTCCGATCACCAAAACGTTCTTCCTTGCCAGGAACAAAAAGGTGTGCAGTGCATATTTTTGTTTCCAGTTGTGACGACTGTGGGCTGATGTCGGCACTAGTCATGGCGAAGTTAGGGGTCTAATTGTCGGCCATCAGGTACCAGTTAAACAAGATGAAGTGATTACGTACAATCAATAATGCAAAGTCTTTACCAAAGTTAGGATGAGCAATCCGATTCAAGAGGATGCCGTTCCGAACATCGTCAATTTCAGTCACGACATCGTTCTCCTCGGGGTCACGACTTCGATGGCGAGTATATTGTTCAATACACTGTACGCAATGAGTAGGGAATCAAGGGTGAGTTATGGAAATGAATAGGCACCTCGTTCCCTTTGCTATGTTGCAGGAGATGCGTAGCTTCAACAGTATCCATGCCTGTCAAAACACATGTTCCATCCCGAGCTGCAACCAGGCGGCGGAATTCGTTTCTCCCGGGTGTAGCAACGCTGGAAGTGAGCGTAGTTCGCTCCAGGAGAGGGTCAATTGGGTACATTCTATTCCTCTCATCGTCACTCATTTGATAGTAGAGATCTATGGATGTGGATGGAAGGTCATTGTTACGTATCAGATGGTCCTGCGAG
>JBBPQH010000126.1:0-11540 GCA_038092475.1 Boletus tomentosulus
CACGATCCCAGCTCACAAATTTTCTGCCTTTGATATCAGGTTGATTAACTGGGCAGAAACATTGACGGTGTTGTGCTATCAGTCATTGACAATGCTAGAAAATTTGCAGGAACCAAGTTGTTCAGCTCCATGAAAGGGCAACGTCGCGACAAGCCGGAACTTGAACATCCCCTCAGGGTACGAGTGGAGCTGTACTACTGGCTCCGGTATCATATCTCATTTGACTACTTGATCACTGACACTGGACCACTGTTTAGATTACGAACGTCACTGAACGTGAGCACATCTTTAGTTTGATTATCATTTTGCTACTTCATCCTTTCCCTGGGCCACATCAACTGGTATCCTCATGATTCCCATGGTGATCGTTTTGACGAGCCTGCAAGGGCCAGATATATTCCTGTTTTTGTCCAACTACCACCACCACCTTTGAATGACACGTATCTTGCATACGAGTCCCTGAGACTGATAGCCCACATGTCGGATTGATGTTTTGGTTCTGTGATCATGCATCCACGCCTACTAGCCATGCTTGCAATCCGGCAATCATGCCAAATCTGCTATGCTGATTTCGCATCGAGCACATAACGGCTCTTTTCTGTATCGGGTTCTGCCCATCGATATCCTTGCGGCCATCTGTACGTCTGGTCTTCATTGTTCAAGGGCGCATTACCACCCGCTGCTCGTGACCAATTTCCACCGCGCCGGTTTCCGAATACATATTCGGGCCATGGACAACAGAAAGCCCCCGACACCGCATGATCCCTCGTGATCGACCATCTCGATGTCACTGATGGCCAGCACCCGCACCCAGAGACGAACTCATAACTCGCATTCTTCCCCAGATGATACTCTCCGAGGGATCCGATCCTCTGACACGACCTTGGTCCCCTTCCCCACGAACCTCAACCCCGCTGAACGCGCCACCTGGCGTTTCGCAGTAAAAGGAAATGCAATTGGTGAGCCACCACAGCGTGCTCTTCGCCAGAAAACAGAAACAAACATCATAGATTGATCATTGCCATCGGCGGACCCTCCCGAGTGACGGGGGGATGTGGGAATCTCGGGTTGGTCGCCGCCCGTGCGCTTCTCGAACATGGTGTTTCACTCTGGGACATCCACCCCGAGAGTGCCGATCCCGCGGTACGAGAACTCGCCGCCAGCTTCCCTTCTGCCGAGATTGTCGCCAAGGCGGTGATATGAGGGATGAACAGCGGGTGCGAGAGGCCGTTGCACAGACCGTGTCCGAGCTGCGGAATGTCGACATATTGTTGTGTTTCGCAGGCGTGGTGGGCTGCACGCATGCTCTCGAGCTGGGTGGAAGCGGACGCTCGATATCAACACGACCGGAAGCTGGCTCTGTGCACAAGCTGTTGCCAGATAAGCAGGCGATTTTGCGTGACGACCGCATCTTGTTAATGATCAGTTACTGTGATGCGCACCCCTCGTTCGTGTATAGCGAGATGGTAAAACAACAGACCGGTGGCAGCATCCTCTTCACAGCGTCGATCTCTGCACAGAGTCAACTTTCCGCAACCACAATTGTCTTCTGAAGGCGCACTGCTGCGGCTGAATAATTCGCTCGCGGCCGAGTGGGCAAGGTACGGAATACGGGTGAACAGTATCAGCCCTGGATACACGGATACGATCTTGAACCATGGGTCTGGCCTCGAGGAAGCAAGACGTATATGGGCCTCCAGGAATCCGATGGGTAGGATGGAGAGACCCGGAAGAATTAACAGGCGCGGTTGCATTATTGTGTAGTCGCGCCGGAAGGTATATTAACGGCGTAGATATCATCATCGATGGTGAGCGGTGACGCGCCTCGTGCGGTCGGTTGCGCTGAACGTAACTGATGACAGGGGGCGGCTCCGTTTTCTAGGTCCAGTATAAACTGAGACATTCTGTGACTTCTGGCCTTTCTTATCTTGCATATGGCGTCCCAAATGGGTGCACGCTGATCGGTCTCCGGATATACCTTGCGCTTTTAATTTGTTGCGGTGGAGATTGCCGCACCCTAAACACAACTGGGGTTATCCGTGGTCTGGATATCAGTATGAGCTGTAAACATGAAACGTGATCTCGCCGCACCAACCGGGAATGTCAACAATAACGGTTGGTTCAATCCATCTTGCTGTTTAGTTCACCCGTACGACAGGACGAAAGAAGTTTCTCAAGGAGCCGCATTCGGCGGAGGAACGGAATCAACTGGAATCAGCCATGGCGACCGCCAGCCAGACAACGGTCGTACTTGTCATCAATATTTTCACTGAGAATTGGATGTGAACGCTGATGCCGAGTCCATTCAATTTGTGTACAGCCACCGGCTCGGATTTACGGATTACTTAATCCCGCATCTGCCCCGCCGAATCAAAGATCCACGTAATGAAGGCCTTACCTACTTCGGGTTCAACCGCAACCAATGTATGCATATCAGGTTTATCTGCCTGGAAACTACGTTAACTTATGAAACTTTATGGTCCGTTTGGCTCTTTTTGTAAATCATAAGTATAATCTTGTGAGACCCCAGATAGGCTGTATTCACAGCTCGGCCAATTTTAAAAACACGAGGCACACTTTGGCGGTCGGCTGCAAACATAGTCTTCGCTTGTGCCAATTTCGCGGAGATTAAGCCAGGATCTCGCCCATTGACACAATGGGAATGTACCCAGGCTAAAGGTACAGAACACTCTCTGACGCGTGCCCTGTTTTTTTCCTAAAAGCCAGGTGGGGTATTCCACCACATTCATATCCATCTGTTATTGATCCACGTCCTCCCGATCTGCCTGTCTGTGACAGCTCCCCCATCATATAGGCTTGAACGCCTGCACTTCACTCGTTTTCAACACACTCTTTTTAAGACCCATTGCCCTACGGTTATGTTTACCCCTCCGCCCTCACCGTTTCCTGTCATACGACAAGCAGTCGATCCTTCTGACGTGACCCAAACAATGAACCGCCCTACAGAAGATACCCACACCCCACTCTCAAAACAAAGGCTCCACTGCTCGATTAGATGGACCATAGTCCTTGTTCCTCTCGCTCTCACTCTCCTTGCTGTATCCACGCGTTTTTGGGCGCACCCTGCTTTCGTTGACCTACTTTTAGTGGATAGCAATCACGAATGGATAAAAGTGACTGATTGGTCACTTCACGAGCCTCACGGCGCCACGAGCAATCATTTGCTCAAACGATCTACCTCGAAGCCTTTTGGAGCACGTGATGCCATCACCCCCGCCCCACAGGTTCCTGAAACCCCACCGTTACCCACACCGTTCCCTCAAGCTTTTGACGAGACACTTTCCACCAATTTTTCTACCACCTCTTGCTACGACTTTTTCTTAAACATGACACGAACGGATGCGTTTCCTTCCTGTCGACCGTTTTCCCTGCTGAGCACGACCTCGTACGCATTTTCACAGGTGATTACCACTTTCGTCCCGTACCAGAGGAGATGTGAATTCATCTTTTTTGAAACCAACAGGCCCAAAATAACATCACCTTGATGAATACACTTGTATGGGGCACCTGTAACACGGATCTTTCACAAGAGCAGTGTGACGCCAACATGTCTTGGTTTGCGACATCATTGCAATCGTTGTGCCAAATAGACCTTGCGAATCAAGTCGAGACAGCCGTGTTGACTCTCGACGGTGACTATCACATTGATCAAAAGTCTATCGTGTTTTCTGACTGATTATTTGTATATTTCTTTTGCTGCATTGTAGCCTTGCACGAATACGACATGATGCGTAACGTCGGTTGCGCAGTAAATCCGTCGACAAATTCGTACTGCTACGTGGAAGCTGTCGCGAATTCGGACCCATCAAATTTTTACTTTTACCAATTGCCACTCGGTCGACAGCTCGGACCAAATATTACGATGAGTGCGTGTAACGGGTGCACGACGGGACTGATGGAGTCCTATGCCTCCGCATTGAATGGTACCAATGGCGGGACTTTGGAGGGACTTTCGCAAACGTACAACACCGCCGTAGAAACGCTGAACGAGGTGTGCGGAACAACGTACGCCAAGGTGACACAGGCATCGAAGGCGGGCTCGACGTGGGTGAATGCGAGCGTGCCAAGGATGAGCTCGCTGGTGGCATTGGCCGGTCTAGTGGTGTTTGCAGGGACGCTGTGCGATTGATGGCGATGTTTCCGCATTCACTGAGGGCCAGAGTGGGATGTAGATGGCAGAGTTTGATGTCGGACGGAAGGATCCGCGGGAACGATTGTGTTTTCGTGTCTTTCTGGGAATGTTTCCCTCAAAAGTTGGAATGTTTCTCTGATAGGCTTTTCATCCTTGGTTTTTATTTATCACATACGATCCTCACTGCACGTACGCTACTGTTTGTAGGTTTATTCTGGCTCACTTTATACCCTGCAGAACTTCGAAGTTCGGAATGATGCGGGCCAAGGGTTCCGGGGACTTTTTAAACAACAGAATGATGGGCAAATGTTATATTTGCATCCAACTACCATCAGTCTTATTCAACTCATCCTGCTCCCTGCTGTCCTCCGACCCATCGCCGTCAATGCCGTCGCTGGCGGTCATTGTCATCGTTGACGATGGCATTGTTAATATTAAATTGCCCGAAAGGGGTAGGAAATTACTAACGTAACCATTGGAGCTGGGCTAAGGAGCCAGTTCAAACTTCAGACGGTGCACAACTGCTTTTGTGCAGACCTTCCTCAAAATCGACGAGCGGGTCCCGTCGATCTTCCCAACAAGGATCGTCTCTCAACACCGTTTTTGAACTTGCCCAGGAAGTCGTCAATAACTTTTATTCGTCTTGTGTTGCTGCATTGCCATGCCTCGTCTGCGTGTTCTTGCTGGTCCCACTCCCGAGAATCTAGTAACCATCACTGATATCGTCAATACGGGGCTGGCCTATACGATTACCTCTGAGCGTTTCGAGGGGAGAATTTCAATTTATGTCAAGAATTTTATCGATCCGAAAGGAAGACGCTTGACGAGCGAATATTTCGAGAGAGAGGATAGAAAAGGGATTACTTGGAGCATTCAGGTTCAAGGCATGTACCGGGATCAAACCGTTCATCTTTTGCCTCTTCTGACGTATTTGTGCAGGCCGGTTCTTACAGTCCCATTCGGCCGACGATATTTTATTTGGCAATATCTTTGAGAAGCGATTGAAGCTCCCCTGGGGCTCTGGCGCTGCTCTTAAATTCATGCAGTATGTCCAATGTAGTCTCCAATCGCTCAATTTGAATCATATTCATGAAAAAACAGCTTCGTTGATCCTACATTAGAGTACGATCTCACTTCTAATAAGCCCTGGGCACTTTCGCCCTTAATAGCAACAATGCCCCATTTTGCACACGAACGGATCTACGAGTTAGACGGGCTACCCCAGTCAGATTTCCCCCCGTTTCCTCCACTTGACTCGATATCCGACGACACATCCCAACTGTGGACTACCTCGGCATGTGCTATCAGCCAACCTCGGTCTTGTTTTGCGACGCCTCCTTCGCCCTCTCGCGCCTCGTTCTCTACATCATGGTCCTCGAGTTCGGATACGTCGCATAGCTCTGCAAAGTCGTCTTTGCGAGACAACGTCAACAATAGGTTAAAGTGGTCTCTTGAGAAAGCCCATGCGCTGTGGAAAGGAACCAAGCACGACATGGATTTTCGGACGGCTAGCGAGCGCAGGTCATATTTTAGCAGTGCGCAACGTCGTCAAGAGGTCGTTCTGGGCCCGCAGGTGTGTGCATCGGGTGCACGGACGAGGAACAAACTGACGATGGGTGAATGTAGGATCTCGTGACAACGGATTTCTGTTATGGATATGTCGAGTTCAGCCCGACGTTGGCGCTGCGGCTTCCAGGGGGCATCTCTTTCGATCTGATCAGGTACTGGGACAAACATCCAGTCAAGTTTATCTGCTGTGAACGCAAGAAGGGGTTTCTAAGTGAGGAGGACGGGGAGCCTGTAGGTAATGTATTTTGGTGTGTTTCGTTTGAGGCGGGTGATGATGAAGATGAGACCGAGTCGAGTGATTCACTAGGTGATCGCTGTTGTTTTGAATAACGAGTGCTTGTAAGTTAGTTAGGGGCTATATTCCCATTTTTGTATCCTTACGTCGCGTTTCCGTCGTTCTTGAACTTTTGGACTTGCTCTTGACTTTACACTATACTATGATCCAGATATGTCGTGCTGAGAACGGCGAATGTTTTCAAGTGAGTTTTGCTCGTACCGAATACACCGGCCGTTAAACAGCGCCACTAGGTCAGTGCTACCTTGCGGGACATCGAGAGGTGGGAGTCGGACTCCACGTCCGTTCTGAACAACCCATTTGATTCCTCGGCCACAGGAAAGGGAGTCTCGAGTACTTCCTACACCAGGAGATTGGCGTGGATCAAGATGCTATACTAGCATACCTCTCGGACGGGACACGCTTACGAACCGATAACGTCCGCGAACTCGTTGGTGCTCAAGACCAGGTGCGCACAGTGTATTCCCAGCCTCTTCGCGCTCACGCACAGCGAACAGACCATCTATGTGTTCAACAAACACTATCTCGACATCGAGTTCCCAGAGGTGCTGGAGGAGCTGCGTGTTCAACCACCACTGCAACCCCCCATAGAGGGTGCGTGTTGTTCCCTCTCGATCATCCCTTTGTCGTATGCCTCGCTGACCGTGTGCACGACTCTGCGCAGAAGTGCTCTCTGCGACGCCGCCGTACAAACCTTCCCACCTCGCCGCCCAGTACACCCGCAGTGCACACGTATACCTCGAGTACATCACGCATACGCTCGCGACGCTCCACCGGCAGCACGAAGCGGTACGCATCGCGTGTGGCACCCTCGACCTCAACACGCTCGACATCACGGATGTCTTCGACGGAATTGCAGTCACGGCCTCTCGGGATCTTACGCGGCAGACGGCACTGCTAACCGCGGTCGACGCCGACCTGGAGATCATCAATCGGGTCGAGGTGCATGTCGAGTTTATGTCTCTGACGATGCGGAAGGCGATCGAGGGTGGGGAGAGACCTCGTACGCTTGGTACGTATGTCTCCAGGGAACGCATGAAGATCGTGGCGGAGGGATGTGGACGTATACATGGTGAGTGAGCCCGGGGAAAACTAGACCAGAGGTTCAATCCTTTGCTTAGATGAACTGCGGATGCAATTTTCCGAGTCCGAAATGGCGGTGGTGAGGCTGACGGGGGGCGCAGAGGTGGTCCGGTCGACGGCGGCAAACGTAAAGTGAGGTTGCATTGCGATGTCGTGATGTGTACGCAGCTGACGTCGTTCTAGGGTCATTGAGGATGCGGAGGCTTCGGGGAGGCGATTTCGCGATGCTCTGGACAAGGCATCAGAAATCTCAGCTGCACTGGAGAGACCGGCGACGAACAATGACGTGCTCATGCAAGGTAACGTGGTGGGGCAGTTTATAGGGTATGCGCTTACCTTCTATGGCAGAGTTGAAGCAGCTCGATGGTGTTCTCAGGCACGAAGTGGAGGTGATGACGCGCACCAAGGTCCGTTGCGATCGTCCGCTGGCAAGAATCGTCAACTGGGACTAACGATCTCACCCAGAATGACTACACCGAGCAATGCATTGGAGTGTTGCGTCACATCAGTACCCTCAATGTCGATCTCGTTTCTCTCCCCACCGCGCTCTCCCAGTTACAAAGCAAGTTTCGTACAAAGAACAATTTCTCACATATCCAGCGTCTACATAACATGCTATACTGTTATGGTTCCACAGTGATCGAAATCGTCCGCCGAAAGGAATTTGGTGAGGGTCAACCGTGATTTGGACCGTGCTATCGCTCACCATCTGACAGCACGATTCTTTTATCACCGCGCGCAATCGATTCTCGAAGTCATGGCAAAACTTTCGTGAGTAATCGCATTTTGTTTGTCGTGGTGTCGGTTAATGATGCGTTGCAGCGCAAATGAGCGAAAACGTCGACAGGTATACCGTGGAGAGGTACATGGTCAACTACCATTTGATACGCGAGGCATGGAAGATCCTGTACCCACCATTGATTTTTCGCCTTCGGGGGGAAAAGACTCGCCGTATTCGCTCGAGAGAGAGGATGTTGACAGTAAGTTTGGATGCGCGTACAATGAGAAAACGACCATACTGGGACAGCATTTTTGCAGGTGGTACATGATTTGGAGGAATACGCACAAACAACCTCGGACCCGGTGCTGCAAAGTTCTGTGCAAGAGACACGATTTGCGCTTGAAAAACTTGTACAAAAAATGGATAACCTCGAAGCGGGATTCGATCGTATAGCGGAGCGTTCACGTAGGTTCACTTCGTTTCATCGTATTGTCTTTTCACGCGGACATTGGTAGTGCTTTCCGCGTCTCGATTATCAGCGTCTCGAAGGAAGCGTAAGTTTATATTTTCGTCTTTGCTGTGATGGAGTTGCTTACACTCTCATAGTTACAGAAGCAGACGAGATGGCTTTCCAGGAACTATCGGAACAGCTACGCAACGCGGAAGAGACAAAAGAACATTTGGAACAGGCCATGCAGCAGGAACGAACTACATTCCAAGCAGATATACACCGACTGACCAAGGACGTTGAAAACGCAGACCGTGCTGCCCAAACAGAGGGCGAGCGAGCGGATGCGCTGGAACGCGAGCTCCATCAGGCCAAGGCGCAGATCGAGAGTGAGGTGTCCGTGCGGCGGATTCTGGAACGGAGGAATGAGGAGCTGGCGCAAGACCTGGAGGCGCAACGGCGAGAGCGTGTCAAGGCGCTAGTGGATGCAACGGAGCAAGCGAGAGTGGCGGATGCACTTCGGCAGGAGCTTGCGCGGGTGCACACACAAGCGGAGGAGGTTACGGCCCTCGAAGCCAAGAACACGGCCAAGGTAAATCAGTTGCTGGAAGAGCAGACGGTGACGCTGAGGAACCTCGAGGAGGCGCGCTCGCGCGGGGAAGACTTGGAGAGTCAGATACAGACGGCAAGGGCAGAGAACGATGAGGTGTATCGGATGTTGAAGGAGTCGGATATGGAGCGGGATCGGTTGCTGAGGATGCAGGCGACGGAGCATGATCGGATGCTCCGCGATCACATCGCCGAGGCGGACGGGGACCGTGCTGTGTTGGAGCACCAGTTTTCGGAGCTGAGAGAGCAACTCGAGGACGCGAATCGACACCTAAAAGAGGCGCAGACCAACGTCGATCTGACGAATGCCGACGCGATGAGTTTGCGGGAGGAGCTGCAGCGGGTTGAGCATGAGCTGCGCGAGGTGAGACACATTGAGCGTCTACTGCTCGAGGACGTTGAGACCGGACGGATCTCGCATTCGGACCTGGAGCAAACCTCGGAGAATAGCTCACGCCTGTTGGCGCAGATGTTCGATGTGGCGATCGCGTTTCGCAATGCGCATTCCAAGGCGTTATCGATGGTGCGCGCTTATACCACACATCCAAACGTGAAACAGGGACAGAGCCAGAACAATCCTCCGTTGGAGCCTGCGTTTTCCCCGCCCCCGCCATTGCGTCATGATGTGATCGCAGAAGAGCCATCGCCTATCGATCCCTCTGATCCGGTCGGTGCGCTGGAGCTGTTGCGGGCATATGATCATGACCACTTTTTGGACGCTGTCGCAAAAACGGGGACAGTCATTCGGAAATGGCAGAAGCAGTGCAAGGAATACAGGGAGCGGTCCAAGGGTAAGATATCGTTTCGGAATTTCGCCAAGGGGGATCTGGCGCTGTTTCTCCCCACACGTAATTCGGTGTCGAAACCCTGGGCTGCGTTTAATGGTGAGTACTTTGAGGTGTAGTGGGCAATGACGATTTGACGACATTCCATTTGCAGTGTCGTTTCCTCATTATTTCCTTTTGGCGACGGGACATCTAGCAGAACAGTTGAAGACACGAGAATGGATCGTCGCTCGGATTACGTCCATCACCGAGCGAGTGGTCGATCAAAGGGTAAAGAGAATATGTGCACCGTTTCCTCCATCTCATTCTATTTTCACAGGATCCTACTAGCAATCCGTATGGTCTTGGCGATGGCATCAAATATTACATGCTTGAGGTGGAAGACTGGACGCAATCCAGCCAGATCAACAAGCGAAAACCCAATCCAAAAAAGGCCCCGGCCATATCAGATCCAGAAAACGAGCGCAAGTCGACGCCAGAACGGCCGCCGCTCCCTCCTGGCCCACCTCGAGCCGAAGTTGAAGAGTCATTCAGCATCACGCAATCGCCTACCTCGCATTTGTTTCCCTCGCGGCCGCGAGCCGCCTCGACGCCCTCTGCTGGACCTTCGTCGCTCTCGCGATTGCTCGCGCAAGCGTCTCCCGACCCATCTGAGGGGCCGACGCCAGCAGTCGTGACGTCGCCCAAGGTCGAGGCGCCTGCACCACCGCCGCCAAGTTCAGACCCCGAGCCTTCTACGTCAGTACAACCTCAACCTCAACCCCAGCCCCAACCCCAGCTATCACCACCGCCGCCGCCGCCAGCGTCTTCCACGTTATCACGCGAAGGGCCACCGGGTCCATCACCAAGGCCGGCGACTCCAAGCAGTATGTCGCAGCCACGTACGCTATCGCCACTGCGCCCGGTCTCCCGTGCGTCCCGGTTGTCGACGACGTCGCGAATATCGTCTGCACGACCACCTACGCTGGCCACGGTGACGAGTTCTGCGGGTGTGGTGAAGGCAGTGGTGACGACGGCGCTGACGGACCCAGTGTTGACCACGGTGCCATTTTCGAGTGAGCCGACGATGCCTGGGGGACCGTTGTTACCGTCGGAGTCGTTGTCGAATGGGATGTCGCAGTTGTTGAACCGACGGCGGACGTCGTCATACCACGTAGCGCGGGCGTCGCCTTTGGGATCGTCTGGGTCTGGTCAGGTGCCACAGCAGCCCCGAGTTGTAGCGCCGCCGACGGCGTCGAGTACGCTCGCGACGTTTGCCAGCAACTGGGTCGTTCCCTTTGGGAGGCGGAAAAAGGCGGACGCGGAGGGCAATGGGCAAGCATACCACGACACATCTTTGGGGAGTGCTTCGGATAGAAGGAGGAGCAGGGACATGTCGACGTCGACATCGTCGGCCAGCGAGATGCTCAGACGGCTATAGCATTCCCTCGGAATTTCTTTGGGACAAAAAAGGTGGCATGTGCTGGATGATGCTATTCATGATGATGATGGATTTTTTGCTTTCAACAAGTATCGTGCTTTTTTGTAGCTCTCGACAATGCAAAAAGGCGCTTGACCGAACATAACACTACCCCACAAAAAGACGTCAAAGCTGGTACATTTTGTGAATGTAGTAGACATAACAAGGGCGAAAATGAATTGGAGTAGTAGATATGCTTATGGTGTTAGGCTGCTGCTTACAACTCAGATATCCCGATAGCTCTGAGCACTTGGTGTGACCTTGCATTGTTTGTCCTGTACGCCAACTGTACACAGTGCGTGTGTCTCGTCGACGGCATTGGTTCGATGTTGACATATGTGTTGACAGATAATCCGACATGACATCCTCTCCTACTATCGATCCTCCTCAGGGCTGGACTAGAGACGAAGCCCACTTG
>JBBPQH010000126.1:11639-29255 GCA_038092475.1 Boletus tomentosulus
ACACAGTGCGTGTGTCTCGTCGACGGCATTGGTTCGATGTTGACATATGTGTTGACAGATAATCCGACATGACATCCTCTCCTACTATCGATCCTCCTCAGGGCTGGACTAGAGACGAAGCCCACTTGCTCAGAAATTACTATTGGACGAATGAGTCCGGTAGCCTCAAGGGCATATTGCATTACGACCTCGAGGATGCTGAGCCTATCTGGACTCGCAACCCAGAGTATGGCTCCGTCCAGTTCATCTTCCAGGCCAAGTGCAACAATGAGGAGCAACTCTTTTATTACTGGGACGGGTTATCGGATGAGGTATTCCAGTTTGAGGAGAAATCATTGCAGCGGATCAATGATGATATCAATGCACATGGCAAGGGAAAGGGATACTTGGACAAGTTGAAGTTCAAAGACCTTTAGAAGATTTCAAGTGTCAGAACAAGGGAAGTGTGTGATCACAATCGTGTAAGTACTATGCACTATTCGCGGGGTTTGAGATCGCAGCTTCCTGATCATATCAAAAGAGCTACTACTCCACCTTTGACAATATCGCGACCTGGAGTCCGAGTGAGTGCTACATACTGCGAACCTTGACTCTCCAATGATCTCAGCAGCCAAATTTCTCGTTCAGAGTGATGCTGCGCTGTTTTGTCTGCGCTCTCTAGCCTTTCAGAGCCAAGCATGTTGGCGGCATCCACGTTGATGCATCGTCAGGTACTCGTCCAGTGAAACTTGTCCTGTGCAATGTACAAAAAAGAACATGCGTGCCTGGTGATTCCAATACAACGAACGCGTCTTCAGTTGAAACGCTGGATCAGACACCGCCTCAATATGGGCGGATGATTGCTTCTCCTTCTCATATAAAACGCCCACACTCGCGCCCGTCTTTGTACGCCTTTTTGCAGACAACATGGGTGTCGGTGCTGCTCCAGTCGCACTCCAGGACTCGTCGTTGGCGCATCTCATCGACCCGCAACGAACGTGGTACAACAACAGGCGGTGAGTCCCTTCTCGTTGCAATCCTACCTGCACTCACGCATGTCGACAGACTCATTGTCCTCCATGCGTGGATCATCCTTCTGTATGTCCGCAAGCTCGCGTGGCATATACATTGTCTGATATTGTAATACCATTCATAGCCTCATTACCTCGTCCACCAATGGCTACGACGGTAGCATGATGAATGGCCTGCAGGCTCTTAATCAGTGGGAGTCTGCTTTCAACAACCCATCTGGTGGAAAACTCGGTCTGCTCAATGCCATACAAGTGCGCATACACGGCTATTGATATATTTTACTGACCATTGGGTGTAGGGAATTGGTAGCCTGGCAGGTTTTCCTTTTGCCCCTTACGTGTCAGACGGCATTGGTCGTCGTCGCGCAGTGTGGTTAGGTGCGGTCATCATGTGCATTGCTACCGCCATTCAGACCGCCTCCCAATCCGTCGGCATGCTCATTGGTGCTCGTTTTTTGATCGGCTTTGGCCTCACTTTTGCAGGTCAGTTCTGTAAATATCCAGAAGTCACATCAATTGAGATATATTTATAGCCAACGGCGCCCCCTTGCTGGTCACCGAAATATCATACCCCACGTATCGCGCTCCTTTAACGTCCTTGTACAATTCCCTCTGGTATTCAGGCAGTATCGTGTATGCTATTTTACGTCATTCCCTCGAGCTTTGCCTCACCACCATTCGTCTTAGTGCCGCATGGACAACCTACGGTACCTTCAAGATAAACAGCACATGGGCATGGCGTTTGCCGTCATTGCTCCAGGGCCTGCCTTCCATTTTGCAGCTTGTCCTAATTTTGTTTGCACCGGAATCGCCTCGTTGGCTGTTGAGCAAGGGACGTGAAGATGAGGCATTAAATGTCCTTGCCTATTACCATGCTGATGGCAACGTGTAAGTGTACACGAAAAAAACATCTATTTTTGCTCAACGTTTTCCCTTAGATCGGATCCCCTCGTTCAATACGAGTTCCAGGAAATCAAGGCTGCCCTCGAATTTGACATTACAGCCGCTCAAAACGTCGGTTGGAAGTCACTCATTGCTACCCCAGGAAACCGCAAGCGCATGCGTATCATTATCGCCTTGGCCTTTTTTTCGCAATGGTCCGGAAACGGTCTCGTTTCCTATTACTTGAACGACGTCTTCGATCGGATCGGTATTACCGATACAGGCACCAAACTCCTTATCAATGGTATACTACAGATCTGGAACTTGGCCTGGGCGGTATCTGCCGCTTTCATGGTCAACCGTCTGGGTCGTCGTTTCCTCTTTCTGGTGTCGGCCGGCGGCATGACGCTCTTCTATACCGCACAAGCCATTTGCTTTGCCGAGTATGCCCAGCACGGGACCCGTGCGGCTGGACATGCCGTCATTGCCTTCATCTTCCTCTTCTATGCCGCATATGACGTTGCATTCACGCCACTCATCGTCTCATACACGGTCGAGATCTTGCCATACAATATCCGCGCCAAAGGCTTCACCGTCTTCGGTTTCGTTATCACGGTCGCCATTATCTTCAACCAGTACGTCAACCCGATCGCACTGGACACCCTGGGATGGAAGTACTACGTAAGTCGCGCATTCATCCGTTCTTGACCGACCTGGATGGTTTTATTAGCTCGTGTACGTCTGCTGGCTCGCGTGCGAGTTTGTCTATCTCTGGTTCTTTGTCGTGGAGACCCAGAACCGTACGCTGGAGGAGACAGCGGCGTTGTTCGACGGCGAGGACGCCATCCGCAAGATCACGCGCAAGGCCGTGGCACACGATATCCCTGGCGATTTCGAAAAGCACCCCGGCGACGCATGATGGACCCTCGGCCTTTTTTCTTCCTTGGGCTTCTTGTTGTTATCAATGTGTATTTATCTATGCTCGCAGTGGCGAAAAAAGATCACGACCATCATTTCCGACACGTCCAAGTTTCCTCGGGCGGACGGGTCACGAGGTAGACCGCAAAGACAGATGGGGCTACGCCAAACACAACGTTCAATCGCATCCGCCCACGTGTCGCGGTATCATTCATGCATTTCGAATTCGTGACCCCCTGGGCACATGAGCGTTCTATTCTATTCTTGCGGCTTGCGAGCCTCACTCGCGGCGAAAGAGCGTCGATCCAGCTGAGTTTTCGGGTGTTCATACACCCACGGAATTTGTGGTAGGATGGTCACGGCTGCCCGTCCCTTCATCCAAAACTTGATCGTCGTATCTGGTGATAACCCCGATCTTACCACACCCGTTACATTCAGTCATACACGATGTTCAATTCAATCAGACGAACAAGAAACGTCACTCGGCACTCGACGCTGATCCGAATCGCGTCACACGGTAGTCTCAGACTCACCACATACGCAAACCCCCCATCAAAAAGGAAAAAGGAAATATGAACATCCCCAAGAGAAATTAAGTCAATGTAGTATATGGACAATGACCTACTGTGACACGAGTGGGGGGAAACAGAGTGAGAAAAATGAACGAAAACACAACGAGGAAACAGAGGGACAGATGTACAAAGGAACAGGTCAGGCTAATCTCGCAAAGAAAGTGGCGAACGACAAGGAAGAGGAAAAAGAAAACGACGTGAGCAAAAAGAATCCACACTGCCCACGAAACAAGGTACGTGGAGAGCATAAAGAGCCCATGATATCCGGTCAATGGGTGATAAACGAGTGGACTGGTTTGTTTTACGGAGAGCTTCATTGTCCAAGTGAAAGAAATAGATACGGTAGGGATTGTGATGCAGTGATCGCTCTGTTTGCCAGGACACCATGCAAAATGGGTAATTTACCTCATCCTTTTGCCTTGAACCCATGCCCCACCGTGAGCTTGCTCTGAAGTTGGTGCGAGCGTCGTCGTTCTCGTCATAATAAAGACTCCCTTTAGCAAGATATAGCCAGCCGTGACCGAATGGAAACATAATTAAAGAAGAGAAAATAAACATGAAACTGGATCAAGAAAGATGAAGAAAAGCTCCACCTGACTCAACCAGTCTTGCTGTTTCCCTTCTTCTGTTTACGAGGTGGCGTCACCGGTCGTCCCATGTTCATGCCTCCATACGGGTACTTGGCTTTCTTTTCAGCGGGTTTAAGGATCTAACGGCCGCCGTCAACGAAATGGGCTATGTGATCACGTGACGACTCACTTGGAAGGAACACAACAAAGTCTCGTCCACACTCATCATGGCACCCGCATTGTCAAACTCGCCACAGTAATTTGGTGCTGAGAACAAGGTAACAAGATGTCGCTTGGCAAAGAATTCATAACCATCTTCCACGACCTGCCACAATATCAGTGATGCACGAGCAAGTAAAGGTTAACAGAAACGTGCCTGATGTGCTCTGCAAATGAGGTCCATGTCATGCTTCTGTAAAAATCTTGACACAACGTCTGGTCCAAACGTAAACGAGACGCCTCGATCATTTTCCGACCACCCAGTGATATCTTTGTCTGGGTCTGACCATAAAAGGTCACAAAGTAGTCCTGCACGATGGATGAGATATCTGCTTGCGACACCAAGGAGGCCAACGCACCCGTGTCTGGAACATCGGTTGGTCTCATGACCCTTCGTATTTGCTCCATTGATTGGAGATCGGGGGACAATCCACCATGCATGGTGAATATCTTCTCATCGATGATGGCAGCGATGGGTAGACAATTAAAGCAATCAGTAAACGTTTTCCATAGCTTGATGTTGTACCGCCGTTTGCCTTGGTACTATTTTCAGCTCCGACCGTACTTGGGGTAAAGGGGAAACACACATTCGTCATAAAAACCGTAAATTCGGTTGATGCTTGCACATTCGTGGTTTCCACGGAGGATGAAAAAGTTTTCAGGGTACTTGATCTTGTATGCGAGGAGGAGACAGATAGTTTCGAGGGATTGTTTACCCCGGTCGACATAGTCGCCGAGGAAGAGGTAGTTTGCTTCTGGCGGAAAACCCCCATACTCGAACAGTCGCAAGAGGTCATAGTATTGACCGTGGATGTCACCTGTTGGGCCGGCGGAATGAGTCATACAAGA
Organism: Boletus tomentosulus; assembly: GCA_038092475.1. Classification (NCBI taxonomy): domain Eukaryota; kingdom Fungi; phylum Basidiomycota; class Agaricomycetes; order Boletales; family Boletaceae; genus Boletus; species Boletus tomentosulus. The sequence continues at coordinate 16,659 of JBBPQH010000126.1, forward strand.
CCAGGGTAGGGTGATCGTGAGGACGAACCACAAATCTTGATGGGTGCTTCTAGTTCCAATAGAATGGGTTGGTTTATGAAAATCTCGCGTGCTTTTGTGCAGAGATATTTGATTTCGTATTCCTGTAGTTGCACCGGCTTGCCCGGTCGGTTTCCACGCACTAAGGGCAAAAAAGGGAGACTAATCAACAGTGCTGTTCGAGACCAGAGAATGGCAGTGAGAGAAGCGTGCGCCAGAGCTGCGAGGAATGCGTCTTGCAGTCTGTGCGCTTTTTTCCACCACGACACTGCCGCATGCTACGTGGGGCGCTCTTCCACTAGCGCACGACGCCCAAAGCCCTCGCCCGAACCAGCGCTCTAAACCCAGCCAAGGAGCACGACAGACCCCTTCCAGCTCACGCAGCACCCAAAAGACGACCGAGCTAGAGGCACACGCCACCCACCTTCCAGCAACCGGTCGATGACCGAGTCGAGATCGATCTCCGTCGCAGAATCGGCCATGCTGGGGATTCGTGATTGTATAGTTTAGGCGTTGGCGTGAATGAGCGAGGTATGATTGTTGTGGAGAAAAAAAAAGGACGAGTCGCAATAAGGTTGATCCTTTACGGCTTTCACTATGGCGAAATTTGGCGAGGTTGGTTGGTAGATGGGATTGTTTTGAATGGGTTTAGGATAACAAGGGAAGAAGGACAAGGCTGAGAAGGAAAATCGATGAGGGTTGCGGATACAAGATAACGGAGGACGTTTGATGCGACGATGGTACAGCAAAAACCCGTGGGAAACTTGTCTAGATGACAGTCTATGTAGAATAAAATAAAAAACATCATAAAGTCCTTTCCTCCCCCTGCGTACGTCGTGCTCGCCGTCGCCGCCGTCTGAGCCCGCACAGTGAGCGAATGTAGGTCTAAAATTCAGTGAAACAAACCTTGGAAACAGCGGTCCCCTTGGCATCGGCCGCTGATCAAGATCCAACGCAATGCCCGTCCCTGCGTGGACCCCCTGCAATCCAGTCAGATCCATGTCAACCATACCCACACGACCCGCACCTCAATCCACTCCACCACAGCAGGTGTATCAGGTGCTTGCAGCAAGAACTGCTCGCCCTCTAGTCGCACCCGAATCACGTTCTTCCGCTTCAGGTAATCGTTCCCGAGTCCACTCTCAGCGTGCTGCAGCGTATATGCGCGCATCAGGTCCGACTGAGGTGGCTTTGCTATATCCCCGTTCCGCAACGGGGCGCGTCCCGTCCCCGCGGGCAAAAAGGTCAGGCGTGCAGCCGAACGCGGTTGAGATGGCTGAGACAACCGCTGAGTCGCTGGTGTCGACGACTCGTGTGCCAACGAAGAATGGCTCTCGTACATCTCCACCGGCACTGTCTCTGCAATGTTCGTTTCGGACCGGGTGGAGCTCGAACCCCGAAAGGGCGACAAGAAGCTTGCGCCTGAAATGCGCTTCGTGGCGCGAGGCGTGGTCGTAGAATGTGCCCCAATCGACGATTGTGACTCGGTCCTTGGCCAGGTCTCTCCACCGGGAGGAACAGGCGTCGACCGTCCCGGGGACACTGGCTGTGCTGGGACCTCATCGATCCCTAGCTTCGCCGGCCGTTCAAATTGCTCTTCCTTTTTTCGTGTCCGGGGAGGGCTAGGGGAAGCCACATCACCCACACCCACGCGCTTTTCCCACCAGTCTCCTAGAACGCCCGCACCACTGGCTCCGGGAGGACACTTGTACACCCGAAAGGTAGTCCCTTCTAGCTCGCACACCACACGTCTCCACTTGCGGTCCTTGGCCTGCACACCGGGTGAGGTGAATTCCACCTTGCGAGGCATGATCGCGATGAGATACAGCGAATTGCTGTAAGGTGGCAGTGGCTCCTCATCATCGGGCGGCATATCGCGACCTTCCCTTGGATTGAACGTGGGATATGGAGGGGGATCCGAAGTGGGATGGAAGCTGGGCATAGAAGTGCGGCGCGGCAGACGTCCAATCACCATTTCTGTATCGCTCTCTTCTGATTCTGCTCGAGTTTCGGCAGTATGGCCTGAAATGGACGGTAGGTTGGTCCCAGTAATCTCCCCGGATCGGAGATGGCAATGTCCCCGCTCAACACGGCGAGTGACGCCGAGGTCAATCATGCTCCGCGAGGCAGGACGATAAAGACTCGGCTTGCGAGCTCCAGGTATCGGCGAGTCAAGATCCGTGGTATGACGCTGGTTAACATCGCCGGGTTCAGATTTAGGCGAGAACGGGTGTATCGCCAAGGAGGTAGGCGATGTGGCAATTTGGATCGGATTGACGTAGGTCTTGAGGCTAAAGTAGTCAGCAAGATTTGAGCCAGTAGGTTCGCTCTGGAGAGGAGAGGTAGAAACAGAATCATCAACAAAACACTCGTCCCTCATGGGACGCTTCTGCAAACTCTTGATACCGTGCACACCGGATAGATCAACGCTGTGCGGTTCTTCATCTTCCTCGTCACTCTGATGCACGCTCAAAACACCTGTGGGTTCTTCCTCCTCGCCTTCCTCATCCTCGTCTTCGTCTGAATCCGCAAGCGTCGCGTTCTCGTGGTCCGCTTGGCACTCGGAACTGCTACGACCGTGTCTCGACAATGAAGGTATGCTCCGCAAGGGCACATTTCGCCGAGGCGGCGGGTCTTGCGCGGACGAGGGCGGAGGCAATGTAGGCAAATTGAGTATGGGCATGGGCTGTCTTGCAACTATCGACGGTGATAGCCGGAGACCACGTTCCGTCGCGAGACGGAATGGCGGTGGAAGAGGGGCACTATGACAAGGCATCAGGACGGGACGCTCCGGAATTATTTCAGGGGGCGGGGCGGGAGCGGACTGGGATCTTGAGAGGTCACCCGGGTAAGAAGACGGTAGTGCTGGGTCAGCTGATGGGGTCGTGAGAGGGGCATTATGGGAGAGGACATCCCCCATAGGTCGTGGCGTGTCGTCATCCAACGTGTTATGTACAGCTTCCCCGTGAGGGCTGGGTTCTGAAGCAACATTGATCTGTAGCGCAATATCGGGATGCAGTATGGGAGATCGGGGAGAGGGCTGTACTGCGGCATCAAGAGAAAGGGTAGAGCGCAAGAACAATGGGGCGGGAGCGAGCACATTGCCAGAATCGAATTCATTCCTCGGGCCAGCGTGATCACGAAAGAACAATGGCGCAGCGCCACGAGCAGCAAAGGTCGGATGAATGGGTACGGCGTGAAAGGAATCCCAAGTGGAGTGACATCTAGATCGTACTCGGGGCGAGTTTCCGCTTGCAGAAGCGTCTGGCGAAGAGTCATCGGTGTCCATAGGATTGGGGCCGTCTTCTGCCCTAAATCCGATGAGAGGGGATATGTCCGGCTTACGCAATAGGTCTACGGAGGAGTGTGCGCGCTGAAAGTCGTGGGACGGAATGGCGACGGGGGAGAGGGCGTCTTTCGGCCTCCTACCACTCCCTCGTGTACGCAGGGCGAAATTTTTGAAAAAGTGAAAAGCGCGGCCCTTGGGGGATAGCGGTAAGCGGACGAATTCGAAACATGACGGGGTAGGGGACGTACCTGGGGGCGCGTCGAGTGGACTTGCGCCTGGTCGTGAGACGGAAGGTCCATTGTGGTAGAAAGGGAACAGGATCGAGTGACCAAGCGCTATCTGAGGGCGGACACGTTTTCGAGGAACCGAAACTGGTTCACTCGGCCAATTTCCGTCGAGGAGTCACAAAGGACGGCGCCCAGTTCAACACCGGGCAGATAATGGTCGTACCCAAAAGTAATTCTAAAGGCATTAAAAGACAGAGACACGAGTATCGCACCAAAGAAACGAGCCTGGGGACTCGAAGCGGACCTGTTGGGGATCATATTGAACCTGTGACAATGATATTCTTAGGTTCCATTTCTGTTCATCCCAACACAAACACTTTTACTCCCAATCACTCATAACGGTCACCGCGCAACGCTCCAATAAATACAGGGTATTAATATGCGGCCTATCGTTGCCCCGAAACCGGTCCATTACTAAATATCCACCTTGCCGAGCATAGGATTAATGTTGTCTGTGGCGTTTTCCATAGCGCCGGCCGAGGCTCATCCAACGATCCCATGCGGTCGAAAGCAGCGCTCAGAGGACTAGCTTCGTAACGTCACTGCGACCATCGTCGAGACAATGTCTTTGTCGACTTGGCCCCGAAGTCGTGCCGCCGGTCAAGTGGCTCGCGCCGCACTCTACGCGAGGCCCGCGTCAGCCCTTGTCGAGCGTGTCAACAAAATGGTACGTCACGGATCATATCAGCTGTCTTCGAGATCATTCAGGCGATAGATAAGTCGAAACGCGGCACGGGCCCAAGTTCTTCTGTCCTGATGACTTGGCGAGGGCCATGAAACCCGAGGCCGCCCAGGAGCCTGGGCTGACTCGGCGACGGTAAAAATATCTACAAGTTCCCACCTCGCCCACGACAGTCCGTCAGCATCAAACTTAAACGTGACCAGTTGGCGCGTTGTCTCACTAATCAACATTTCGGTCGCATACCAATATTGTGGGATAAAGGCGACAGAACCTTAGATATTCATCTCACCTGACCCATCCCTATCCCAGACATGGAACTCCGGCAGCTTGTGCATGAAACCACAAAGGTAAGGCAGTGCATTGGTGGCAGCCATCCCCAACCAGTTGCAGGTCAAGAGGTTGAGCACAGTCGTAGGTTTGGTGATTGGGTCCATGATGGCGATCGATTCAATCACGGTTTGAAAGGGGGCGGATCAGGCCTACAAAAATCAATGGAGATATCATAAAATCTAGTTCCGACTGATCTCCCAGGGTAGACCGTTTTGGCATCGAGTGGTAGAGCATCAGGTTTGTCCATCGGAAAACCAGGGAAAGTAAGATGAATGGTGTCTAAGGTGAGAACAAGATGATCAAGACAGAGTCGGTAGTGTTCCCGGTTAAACCAGTGGCAGCGGTGGAGCATACGGACCATTCGGCCTTTGTGATTGCTGGGGGCACAGGCCTGCCTTGGCATTTCCACATACTAGGAGGAAATAACGAATCCAAGCAACGGCGTATACATACATGATGTCTAGAATGGAAGTTTCCCGCCCGACGTCTTGGCAGGCTTGAGCGGATTTAGTCGTCTCCTCTTGTAATACTACGGAGATGAATCGATAAGGGCACTGCAACGAAGCAGGAAAAAAAAGAGTACTCGCCTGCTTGTATCGATGGATGCGTTTCGACATATCGCGCATGAGCACTTTTCGTTTCAGAGCCTTCTCCCCCGCCACCCGCTCCCATTTGTGTCCCTTGAACATGCGCTTCTTGCCCGCATATAGTCTGTTACCAACCTCCGCACCTGGCACCTTGTGCACCTTTACTTGGCCGACCCATTCGATAGGCTGGGACCACTCCGCGTCCACCTCAGTCTGGGTCTCGATCCCAGCGCACGCCTCAGGCTTTTTGAATACCGGCTGGGCCTTGGCGAATGAAATAGCTGCTAGGTGTGCCGCGGACGTCTTTGGCGAAGGAGGGAGGAACGCCAATGTCCCCGACGCGCGGGCTTTCTTGATCAAATCCGCCTGGTGGCGTAAAGAGTACTTTGGGGGTGCCCATCGACCCGTCTTTGGGTTCTTGGTGGGTATGAACGGGTTGGCACGCTTGGGGAGGTCACTCGTAGACGGTTCGGCCGCGACAGGCTTTGGTTGCGAAAAGTCAAACTTGGCAAAGTCAAAGGGTGAACTGGTGGATGTTAGAGTTGGCTTGAGGACGGGAGGTGGAGGAGGGGCCTTTGCAAGCTGCCGAAGCCTGAAGTGCTTGATAGCCTTGGTGGCCATGGAAGAAGGTGAAAAACAATGTCAAGGTGAGTAGGTTAGGGTTACCCTTCTCGGCTTCTTCCATCTCATGACAGCCCGAAAGCCACGAAGCTCATCACGCACTAGATGTGACCCATTCACGTCTCTATTCATGAGCGGGCAAGGTCTGAATGTCACCGTCATCCTCACCAAGGCCAGTCCTAATCGGACCGCGCGACGTACAATAACGACTGGATGCTTACTTCTTTGCCATTTGACGCCGCCTGGTGCTCTCTTCTCGCGGCAACAGTGTCCTTTTTGGGACGCACGATGTGGATACCGACTGGCCGGACGCTGTCGATGTCTTGCTCATACTTTGAAAGGTGTGTTGCATGGTCATCCTGGCCATTCAATGCCCATGGAGAATGTGTCATTCTCGGTTGTATAGAGACTAGATGGGACTACACATTTCCTGACCAGCCTTTCGGGAACTACTCCAGATCCCGCCTTGCTTGCATAGAGTTGCTACGCATGTGGACTGGTGTGGAAACCAAGAGCAAGTTTTTGTCATGTCGCTTTGTCTGCCGTACGAGATGAGCCGATGTGCTGTCTTGGTCGAGAGTATCCTATCCTCGGGTTGAATTCGTGGCTCGTGGTCCTCGTTGACCGCGATACTCGGTTCAGACTATCTTGGGCTGTCATGGTTCAATTTTTCCCTCATTCTATTTCCTCTTTGTGAGGATAGTATCTACTTATCACTCTTGTATCCTGGCAATGAATCAATTTATATCCTCTGATGTCGTATGAGCTGGAACTTTAACCAAAGTCTTTGGGACCACGGAATCTCATCTCATCACGGGCATCACACATTGTTTAGTTGACGAATCATTGTGATGTGAATGTGACATGAGTAGATTATGGACATGGAGTATACCAAAGCCTTCCTTGGCGTCCCTACCAAGCAGAAACCTGATGAAGAGAAAACACGTCGCAAAACCACCTCCGCAAGCGAGGCAACGATCGACGTCCAATCAAGCGTTCTCATGCTTTTCGAGCAACACGTCCTCGTGCGAGTCCTGTGCTGCCTTGTGAGTGATTTGATCGATCGCGTCTTCCCCGTCAAAGAGCGCCGCCGTCTCCTCCAACGTGAGGTTCTTAGTCTCCACGATGAAGAACCACAAAAAGACAAACTCGAAAGCGAGCCAACACACGTACACGAGCTGTCACCACATGACAGTCAGCTCCACGTGGCAGGATGGACGGACGAGACGACGACGTACATAGTACTTCCACCCCAGGGCGTCCAATGCAATCGGATTCACGTACTGGTTAAATATCAGCGCAAGCGAGACCGTGAAGTTGAAGAGACAGAGCCCGCGCGCGCGGAGGTTGAACGGCAGGATCTCGACCGTGTACGCAATGACAAGCGGACTAAACGCAAGCGCGTACGCGGAAGAAAACAAAAAAACAAACGCGATCACGGCATGGCCTGCCGCGGGCGTCTGGTGCTGTGAGTATTCGGCAAAGCAGATTGCTTGTGCCATGTAGAAGAGCGTCATCAAGCCTGCCGAGGCGAGGAAGAGGAAGCGACGACCGAGGCGGTTGACGGCGTATGAGGAGTAGAGCGCGAAGAGGAAGCTCCAGATCTGGAGGGTGCCGTTGATGAGCAGCTGTGTACTCGAGCTCGTGATGCCAATCTCATTCAACACTTTTGAGAGGTAGTACGAGAGGATGCCGTTCCCAGACCATTGCGAGAAAAAGGCGATCGCGATGATAATCCGCATCCGCTTGCGGTTTCCTGGCGTCGCAATTAGTGACTTCCACCCAATGTTCGCGGCAACGGTTCGGTCGAACTCGAGTGCAGCCTTGATTTCCTTGAATTCGAACTGCACGACTGGGTCCCGTCTGTGAGCATCTCAGCATGTCGGTAACGATGTCCGCGAGTACACACGTACTCGTTGCCATCGGCGTGGTAATACGCAAGCGTTCTTAGAGCCTCTTCTTCTCGTCCCTTGCTCACCAGCCAACGAGGTGACTCGGGTGCAAACAGAACCAAGAACACCTGAATCACAGACGGAACACCCTGTAGCAGTGATGGCAACCGCCAAGCCCATGTGTTGTTGATTCTGAACGAACCAAACGTCGTCCACGCAGCACTGATAAAGAATGCGGTGAATGAGAGATGTATCGCATGGAAATAAAAGAGACAAACACGATAGCACCCGAATACCAAAGGGAGTTGTAAAGAGATGTTAAGGGGGCGCGATATGTAGGATATGAAAGCTCTGTGACCAACATGGGTGCAGCATTGGCTGTACATGATATATTAATACAGAAATAGACAATTGTTTACGAAACTTGCCTGCAAACGTGTTCCCAAAGCCAATTAAGAAACGGGCACCAATGAACATGCCGACAGATTGGGAAGCGGTCTGCAAGGCGGTCGCAACACACATGATGGCCGCACCAAGCCAAACTGTTCGCCGACGACCAATGCCGTCAGACAAATATGGTGCAAACGGATACCCTGCCAATGCGCCAATGTTCTACACGTTGGTGATGGTCAACGGTGACGGACTAGATTAGCGTAAGAGTGTTCACCTGTATGGCATTGAGTAGGCCGAGTTTCCCACCCGAAGGGTTGTTGAAAGCGGACTGCCACTGAGTGAGACTCTGCAGACCGTTCATCATACTGCCATCATATCCAGTTGTCGACGATGTGATGAGGCTATCATAGATTGTCAATAGAGAGTTCAGAGGACAGCCATGGGTTCTTTGGGACGTACAGTAGGACAATCCAAGCATTCAGGGCAATGAGTCTGTATGAAAGTCGATAAGCATGACAGAGCGCGGGTGGCCAACGCGCTCACCGTCTGTTATTGTACCACTTTCTTGTCGGGTCGATGAGATGCGCCAAGGAGTGGTCTTGGACCGCAGAATGGGAGGCACCAGCAGCACCCATACTTGGTGTCCGGAAAACTGGAAAGCGAACAAAAGGCGGCGCATTTTAAAGCTTCTGGACCTAAATTTTCGATATAATGGGCGTAATTGGTTTGGTCACCAGATACGCGGACCATATTGCGGAGTCAGAGAGGCGGTGACTATTAGCAAGTTACTACTTGACAGTACCTTTTAAAGTTGCTGCACTGTGATGTCCATTGTTCCCCGTCACAGCCTTAGCGCATGGCTTGTTTCTGACCACCACCACCATTCTCCGCAATGGCTGGTCATCTCCTCAACACATTCAGCAATACTCCAAATGCGCCTTCCATCATCACCAGTGGCGCCATGTCCTTTGATGCACGCATGCACGGCGCCCCTTCGCCTATGCAGAACCCCCTCTTTGGTTTCACCCCACTCTCCGAAGACAGCACCACCGCCAAACAAATCGCAACCCTCCAAGCCAAACTCAACAAAAAGCTCGGTCCCGAATACATCAGCCAACGGCCTGGGCCCGGTGGCGGTCAGAAACTCACCTACGCCGAGGGGTGGAGGATCATCAACCTTGCCAATGAGGTGTTTGGATTCAACGGTTGGAGCTCCAGCGTTGTCAGCGTCGCAACAGATTTCGTGGATTGTATCGAGGAGTCGAAGCGATTTAATGTTGGTGTGACCGCCATCGTACGGGTGACACTCAGGGATGGTGCGTATCACGAAGATGTTGGCTATGGGATGTTGGAAAATGCCAAAAGCAAGGGGGCTGCGTTGGACAAGGTGAGTTGGCAGTTTCGTTTTCTATCCTGGTTCGAGAAAGCCGTATGTCGATGTACCCCCCTTTTTCTCTCGGTGTTTTTCTAGTGCAAGAAAGAGGCAATCACGGACGCTCTCAAACGCACCCTTCGAAACTTTGGAAATTTACTCGGAAACTGTTTATACGACAAGTCGTATGCACAAGAAGTCGTCAAGATCAAGGTTCCTCCAGTGTGTTCACCATATCTGCCAAGATGTCTATACTCATACAACTCACACCCCAGGCCAAGCTTGACAAGAACGAGCTGTACCGTCGACCCGAATTCCAGGAGACTGTACCACCCGCCCCACCACCCGCTCCTTGTGGTCAGCCAATGGATCTTCAGCCATCAACCAGACGCGAGGAACCTAGCATCAAAGTAGAGTGTGAGAACCACGAGCCCGAAACACCCATCACATATGTACCACGACACCTGCGTCAAGAGATGGCCGCCGCTGCCGAACGTGCCCAAGCACAAACCCCTACTCGTGCAGCACCACTTCAAGGCGCGCCGCCACGCCCTCACGCACCCACAACGACACCAGGACCAGCATCGAATACGATTGGTGCAAATCGCGGACCGTCCCCAGTCGATGCACCAAAACCCAACGGACTTGTAACACCAATCCAAACGCCCATACGCCCACCTCCCCCACGGGCACCTCCTTCACGAGCTGTCGCGACATCGACACTTGCCCGAATGCGCAGCGCCCCAGAACGCAGTGTGTCTTTTACTGAGCCTGTGCCAGTGGATGTACCAGCCGGTGCAGAATCTGCAGATGCCACGGACAACGCTGGTCGAGGTAATGACCAAGTCGTTGACGATGACGATGGATTCCCTCTCAGCACTCAAGACGGTGCATTTTTTGCTGCGGTCGATCTCGGCGACGCCGACCTCGGACGGCCGATCGACTTTGACGAAGGCGCGGGGGGCGTGAACATGATGGATAAATCCCTGCTTGAACAGGAGCCGGAGCATCAGCATCAGCATCAGGTACGTCGGTCGAGCGTGGGGTCGGCGTCGGGCGGACCATCCCACATGAATGTACGGAATGAACCACAAGTTCAGCCAGCGAAACCACCCTCCGGGAGTGGAGTCCAGGGGCAGCTACAGCCCCGACATGCACCACCGAATGGCACTTCATCCGCATCCACTTCAAGTACATCGGGCGCGCGTACAGGGCCACCGGCGCAAGATATCAAGCGTCCCATGCCGTCCTCCATGGGTGGGTTACATTACCCGTCTGGCACGGTACGCCTGTCTCTCCCGTGTGTGTAATACCTCTCTGACTGTAACGCACTGCGTATATGCGCGATTATTTGGCCCTTAGAAACCGCCATCGCAGCAGCACATCCCCAGACCCATGCCAGCCTGTGTCAGGACCAATCCGAACACCCCGCAGAGCGGGCCAACCAATTCTCTCAAGCGCAGCGCGGACGCGATGCAGTGCGTGCTTTTTGGCTTTCTCGTGTTGGTGTTTGCTCAGGATGCCATCCTCAGGACGGGCTCGGCTCCATCGACATCGGCACGTCCACCTATCCAAGGCATGGGTCTCGCTCAGAGGCAACAGCAACAACGGGATGCCATCGCGCGCCGTCCATCGGACAATAGCGAAAGCAACGATCCCAAGCGGCTCAAGCGCTGATTCCTGTCCACATTGCATTTTCTCTTTGGTTTTCTCTCGCACGTCCACAATGTACATGCTTGTTGTCGCACGTTTTTCTTTTTCTTTCTCTCTAATGCTTTGCTTTTCGACAACAGAAAACAGGATTGTATGTATATGTAGTTTTCGTAGGTGGACAACTTTCGGTCGTTTATTAGAGGCTTTCCTACAGTATGATGTATACTCTACCTCGCAGCATCCAGATTATGCGCCAAATCGATCCTTTTATTGATATTTACCAGGCTGGACAAAACGGGTTTGTGTTACCCGTGTCTGGATTTTTTGCGCTGGACAAGTTTTCGTCCTGCGAGGACCATAGGTAACGGCAGAGAAACAAGACAAATCGCGGACACCCGGATCCAATCTAGACATCAAACCTTGAACTCATCCTCCGTTTTCTCAAAGGACACGTCCCGCCCTACGGCCTTGTGCGTGATCTGCTGGATCGCATCTTCGCCATCAAAGAGAGCCGCCGTTTCCTCCAACGTCCGGTTCTTGGTCTCCACGACAAAGAACCATAAAAAGACCCACTCGCACACGAGCCAGCACACGTACACCAGCTATGTCATGTCAATCAACCTCGGAAGCGCAAGACGAGCGACGTACATAGTACTTCCACCCCAGTGCATCCAACGCGACCGGGTTCACATATTGGTTAAATATCAACGCAAGCGAGACCGCAAAGTTGAACACGCACAACCCCCGCGCGCGGAGGTTGAACGGGAGGATCTCAACCGTGTACGCGATCGCGAGCGGCGTGAATGCGAGAGCGTATGCGGACGAGTAGAGAAAGACGAACGCGATCACGGCGTGGGCTGCCGCGGTAGCGCGGTGTTGCGTGTACGCCCCGACGCAGCCCGCCAGCGCGGCGTAGAAGAGCGTCATCAGGCCCGCCGAGGCGAGGATGAGCGGGCGGCGGCCGTGCCGGTGGAGCGTGTACGACGCGTACACTGCGGCGATGAGGCTCCAGATTTGGACGGTGGCGTTGATGAGGAGTTGCGTGCTCGAGCTCGTGATGCCGATCTGGTTCAGCACTTTGGAGAGGTAGTACGAGAGGAGGCCGTTCCCGGACCACTGGGTAAAGAAGGCGATCGCGATGATGATCCGCATCCGCTTGCGGTTACCTGGGGTCGCAATCAGTGACTTCCACCCAGTGTTCGCCGCCACTGTCCGATCGAACTCGAGCGCAGCCTTGATTTCCTTGAATTCGAATTGCACAATCGGATCTTGTCTGCATGGATCTCAGCGTGTCAATTACAGTGTCTGCGAGTGAACACGTACTCGTTGCCATCGGCGTGGTAATACGCAAGCGTTTTTAGAGCCTCTTCTTCTCGTCCCTTGCTCACCAGCCAACGAGGTGACTCGGGTGCAAACAGAACCAAGAACACCTGAATCACAGACGGAACACCCTGTAGCAGTGATGGCAACCGC
>JBBPQH010000127.1:0-29173 GCA_038092475.1 Boletus tomentosulus
CAAACAAGAAACCAGACGATAAGTAAACTAGAGGAGGAACACCAAAACAAAACCCCCCCATTCGACGTAGTAAAATGCCTAACAATAATCTACAATAATATACAATGTCACGGAACAAACCCGGACGCTAACTTCTCAACCGGATGGATGTGCCCAATATACAAAAAGAAAGACCGAACGCGAATTGAGAACTACCGCCCTATCACCCTACTAAACACAGACTACAAAATCATGACGAAAACCCTTGCCACCCAGCTAGCCTCCCACGCCTGTCACCTAATACACCCAGACCAAACCGGGTTCGTCCCAACGAGATCCATCTTCAACCCTATCAAACTGGCAGAAACAATGTGTGCCTACGCAGACTACATGGAAGAAGACGGAGTAATAGTGGCTCTAGACCAAGAAAAAGCATACGACAAGATCGACCACTCCTATCTGATAAGAACGCTCCACACCTTTAAACTACCCAAACTCTTCGTGGAGACTGTAGAGACCCTCTACCAACACGCCCACACAGCCATAATGATAAACGGAGTCCTAAGCACACCATACCGCGTCACACGAGGGGTAAGACAAGGAGACCCGCTATCCTGCCTATTGTTTAACCTAGCCATAGAACCACTTGCAATAGCCATCCGCAACTCACAACAAATCAACGGCTTCACAATACCTGGTGCCCCCATGCCTGTCAAAATTGGTCTATATGCCGACGACACCACAATATACCTATCCCATACCGACAAATACTCCGACTTGGAACGAATACTGGTGAGGTGGTGTACCGCATCGGGTGCAAAATTTAACCTAGAGAAAACAGAAATCCTGCCAATTGGCTGCAGAGCCCACCGGGAACGCGTCATAAACACCCGCTGCCTACACCCCACAGACACCCCCCTGAATGAAAACATCCGGATAGTGAGAGATGGCTCCCCCACCCGCATCCTAGGAGCCTGGATAGGAAACGACATCGACCATATCCAAATCTGGACCCCAACAGTGGAAAAAATCCAACAAAAACTGCGTACCTGGACCAGCTTCCACCCAACCCTTGACGCTCGACGGCTCATTATCCAAATGTTCGTGGGCGGGATGACGCAATTCCTCACAAAAGCCCAAGGGATGCCAAAAGACATTACAGCGATACTCCAACGAACCACTAGAAACTTCATCTGGGACGACAAACGACCACCCCCCGGCCTAGGCATCAAACACCTCCACCAACCAAAAACGGAAGGAGGAATTGACCTTCTAGACATCGACGCACGTAACCATGCGATCGACGTCACATGGCTAAAAACATACCTGGAGACATCTATCAACCGCCCCACTTGGGCGTTCGTAGTCGATGCCACAATCAACGCTGCTCAAAAAACGGGTATACGAAACCCTGATGACATCAACACCTTCCTCACCTCCGTACGACCCTCCCATCGTGCCCGCCGCACCCAAAAGCAAACCCCGCACTTTACCATAGCACTGCTTAAAACCGCACACAAGTGGAACCTCACTTTCGCCCCACAAAAACTCTCCAAATCCCTAAAACGACAAATGCCCGCCTGGTTCCACCTAGGGGTCCCCACCCGCCTATACCATAAGGCACGAACACAATGCCTACGCACCCAACACTCTGCTGAACGCATACGAGATCTTATCCGCATTAGCAGGCGAGTCACTAACATCTATACCCGTCACCGCTTCCATAACAAATGTAAATGCAAAGGCTGCCGACGAGACAGACAAGGTGGATGTCTACACCCCCACACCTGCGTCATGATCGCACATGAAATAATAGGGAACCTAGACCCTATATTCGACCCATACCAAAAAACACCCAAAGACGATCTATCACTCACAAAACGGCGGAAAGAAAAGAACGCGCGAGCAAAAATAAACCGCGGAGACTCCATAATCTTCGATCCGACCGTGACAGCCCGTAACTCCCTCAACGACTGCTTCCGCATCTTCACGCCACCGGAATATACAGTAATCGAACCCGCCACCCGCCTACAACACCCCCGACTAGAACGTGGACAAAGAGTAAACCCCGTAATCACATACACGGACGGCTCATGCTTCGATAACGGAAAAGCTACAGCAAAATGCGGAGCCGGAGTGTGGTTTGGAGACCAACACCCCCATAACCGCGCGCTCAGAGTCCCTGGCGAAGAACAATCCAACCAAACTGGCGAAATCGCCGCAATCACAGCAGCCCTAACACTTGCGGACCCCACAACGCCTCTAGAAATAAGAACAGACTCAACATACGCCATCAACGGGCTAACGAAACACCTAAAAGAAATGGAGGACGTAGGGTGGTTCAACGTCCCCAACAAAACCTGGTTCCAACAAGCCGCATACCTCCTACGTAGCCGAGCAGCCCCAACGCAACTCAAGTGGATAAAGGGCCACTCCGATGACCCTGGAAATGAGGCAGCAGACCAACTAGCCCGTGAGGGCGCCGAAAAAGCAACAACCGACCAAATATCGGTCGACATTCCCCCCAACTTCCAACTCACCGGCGCAAAACTATCCCACCTAACACAAGCAAGAGCCTACCGTATTATAAACTCACAACACCCCACCCCAATTGTACATGCCGCAAAAGTCAACCTAGACATTACCAGACACGCACTGCACCGACACACCCAGGCCTTAGAAACTGATCAAACAATCTGGAAAGGCCTCCGCAATCACGACATCCGACGAACAATCCAATCCTTCTTGTACAAAGCCATGCATGGAGCCCTAAAAATCGGCCCCTTCTGGACCAACATCCCCAACTTCGAACAAAGAGCGACCTGCGCCCTCTGCGACCACCAACTGGAAACCCTTGAGCATATCCTAACAGACTGTGCTAGCCCGGAATGCACCACCATCTGGAACGCTGTCAGATCCTTGTGGCCTCTCCCCAACGAGGAATGGAATACCCCAAACATCGGAGAAATCCTCGGGTGCGGTTCCATACGCCATCACACCCCACATGGTACCCCGCCCGACCATAAAAAAGCTGGCAAAACCCGCCTCGCCCGCATCCTTCTATCCGAATCAGCGTACCTTATATGGACTATAAGATGTGAAAGAGTTATCCGTGGCACCAAACACAACCCCAACTCCATACAACA
Source organism: Boletus tomentosulus (assembly GCA_038092475.1). Taxonomy (NCBI): domain Eukaryota; kingdom Fungi; phylum Basidiomycota; class Agaricomycetes; order Boletales; family Boletaceae; genus Boletus; species Boletus tomentosulus. The sequence goes on from JBBPQH010000127.1 coordinate 3,126, forward strand.
CTGATGGCATGCCCAAATTGAATCGAGACTACACATTGACCGACGTATCGCTATGACCAAAAAAAAACCCTCCCACACAAAGCTAGTCGAAAACACATGGCAAACCACCCTCAAAAACCAGGACCACCTCCCACCAAACTGGGCGACCAACCTAGAGGTTTTAGTGGGTATTACCTTACCAGCACCCCTGAATTCCACCGGGGCCAACGGGTAAGAGTCAGAGTCCCACACACCCCCAAAATTTTGGGGCGTGCATAAAGGCATTTTTCCTCGGACCGGACGACGTTTAGTCGCTCCGCCTTAGTGTATTATGTAGGACTAGACTACGTCAGTTGCTACATGATAATATCACTTGTCCAAAAAAAAAGTAATACCATCTACCTATTGGGATGACGGCTGAGCCTTTTTGTGGGTCGGATGAATGTTAGGATTAGTTGTAAGCTAGAGGCAAACGCTGATTCTGGAATTCATAGAACCTTGCAACTTGGGGTCAGTCCGTTAGCCACTTGACCGTTAAGTACGCCAAAAGGCTGAGGGATCAATCGATCAATCGATCACCACTCGGTATCCCGGACCGGTACATATACTCATTTTTCGGAACTGGCAGGTAAGCCGGCGTGCTCACAAATTTCCTTTCCTAACCTTCGGCAGTAACAACAGCCACCGTGAATCGGATACCACGAACGCGCCTATACACGACTAATAACTCAGTCACTCATTGTTCCGCCGTTACCGATGCATTCCTAGATTCTGTGATACTGTCGGCTAACCAGTGCCTTACTGAAGAGCCTCTGAAAAACTAGCCGAAGGAGGGGCAGCCCCCCCGCGGGTAACTAATCCCATTTTGGATTGATGAAGAGTTGATGAAGAGCAAACTGAATGGCTGGAGAGCCATCAAGCGATAACGTTACTCGTCTATTTTTCAGATTGGCAGGTGAGTCCTCGATGTTGATGTCATGGTACTCGGATCTGAATTGCGGAACGTTGTCATGCTGTAATACTATGGCACGTAAACATAGAACTGCATATGTCGGAATTTGGAAGCTGGCATTTTTTGCCAAGTATGTTGTACAAATTTACGGGCCACAACACGTGGTGCCTTTTTTCCCTGAAGAAACTTCAGTAAGTTGGTTAGTGTCCAGGACTGTCGGCCAAGACCAACCGTCCCACTTTTGAAAAGTGGAGATTTGTCACCGTATCGTCGCGCAAGATGACACTTGCGCAATGTCGAGACACCGACGGATGGGATTGGATCTCATCCAAGAGAGAGTTTGACTTGTCTCTCTGCGCCGAGGAAGGCGTCGTCCTCACCACCCTTCTCGTCGTACTTGTCCTCGCCGCCTTCGTCCACATCGTCATTCTGTCTTACCCACCCAACCGCGTCATCTCACGCAATGGTCGTCGGTATCTCTTCGCTAAGCTTGTAAGTTTCTTGCTCGTGTTTGCCTCCTTTCTTTCTCATTCTGTTTTCAGACATTGCTCGGTCTCGCTTTTGTGACCAGTCTGACTACCGTCGCCTTCGTCACCCCTGGCCGCATTGCCACACCAGTCAAGTCACCATATTTGCTCGAGCCGCTCGCTCTCTTCTTTGCTGTGTTATTGACCCGATCAAATCATCTTCGCACACGATCCTCGTCTACGATCCTCTTGCTCTTTTGGCCATGTTACGCCGTTGCCTTGTCTATCTGGACGCGGTCTTACGTGCAAACATTCCCTATTGCGCCCCTCGTTCCGTTGAAATGGGCAGTTCTCTTCCTTGGACTGTTGTCCTTTGCACTGGAATGCTTCTCGCCTGATGATTCACCCAATTCGAACACCGAATGTCCAAAGATCACCGCCAACGTTTTTAGCATATGGTCATTCGCATGGCTTACCCCCCTCTTGCGCAAAGGATCACGGGTCATCATTACACAGGACGATCTCCCTGCACTCGCCCCCAGCGACGAGTCTGCCCAGCTTGGAAATGACCTCCAACGCGCACTGGAGAGACAGTGAGTAATATAATACTCGTTTTTGTAGACTGCTGATTGATTTCCGCCCACATAGCCACGAATTGTGGACTGCTCTGTTCATGGCCTATGGTGGTCCCATTCTCGTTGCTTTATTTCTGAAACTCATCCAGGACAGCTTGACTTTCGTACAACCCGTCTTACTGAAGGCCCTCCTGTCTTATGTCTCCAAGTACCAGGACGGCAAGGGCACAACCCCTCTCTTCGGCTACACCATTGCTGTCATCATGTTTGCTACCTCCGTGGTTCAGACCGTGATCCTTCACCAGGTAACGCGACGTCCATCCTAATCACCTTGCGTGCCTCAACAACACCCTCTTCTAGTATTACCAGATGTGTTTCGAGACCGGCATGCGTATTCGTGCCGGCCTCATCACGGCCATCTATAAAAAGGCCCTCGTCCTTTCCAGCGACGAACGCGGTCGTGCTACAGGCGACATCGTGAATTTGATGTCAGTCGACGCGAGTAAAGTACAAGAACTTTGCGCTTATGGACTCATTGCTATCTCTGGACCATATCAGGCATGTCATCCTTTGCTCTGAGCCCATGTTTATTTCCAACACGCGATTTAGATTACACTCGCATTTATCTCTCTTTATAAACTTTTAGGATGGCCTGCATTCGTTGGCGTCGCTATGATGATCTTCTCTGTACCGTTGAACACGTACATCGCTGGCATTCTGAAAAGGATGCAGCAGGAACAGATGAAGAATAGAGATAAGCGCACTGGGTTGATGAGCGAACTGCTCGCGAACATTAAGAGGTAAGTATTATATTATCCCAGTTGTACAATACATGATTATGCCTCTGCAAGCATCAAACTATACGCGTGGGATTATGCATTCATTCGTCGTGTGTTGCACGTCCGCAACAATCTGGAGCTCAAGCTGCTTGGAAAAATTGGCATAGCCACGGCTATGAACATGACCCTCTGGAGTGGCATCCCGTGTACGTACTCTCACCTTCGTTGGTTCCCATTCTGTTGACTGTGCGGTAGTCATCGTCGCATTCAGTTCCTTTGCCACCGCCTCAGTATTCTCGGCGAAGCCTCTTACTGCAGATATCATCTTCCCCTCCATATCTCTCTTCATGCTTCTCCAAATCCCTCTTGGAACGGTGTGCCAAACTTCTTTTGCTACTCAAAGCCCGTTGTTCATGCCCCTTGGCCCATGTCCAGTTCAGTCAGGTAACGACCACCACCGTTGAAGCCATTGTTTCGGTGAAACGTCTTTCCGAGTTCTTGCGCGCAGAGGAGCTCCAGGAGGATGCCGTGAAACGGATCAAGACAAGCCCTTTGAGCATAGGTGATGAGGTCTTGTCGATCAGGGACGGAGCATTCCAGTGGACCAAGGATAGCATCTCGCCTACGCTCGAGGACATCAATTTCAACGTGGGCAAGGGTGAGTTGGTCGGCATCCTTGGGAGAGTGGGCTCTGGAAAGGTGAGTTTGTGCTTCATGCGCGGGAGGGCAAGGTTGGAAAGCTGTTACTTGTAGAGCAGTCTGCTGTCCGCCATTATCGGTGACATGCGCAAGACCGAAGGAAAGATTGTGTTGTCTGGTACCATTGCGTATGCTGCGCAGAACCCTTGGTATGCACGAGACCCATTGCTGCCACCGTTGTGTTTATTCACCCATTCTAGGCTATTGTCTGCCACCATCCGTGACAACATCTTGTTCTCACACGCATACCATGAAACGTTTTATAACCTCGTTATTGAAGGTACATGCTTTTGGTATTTATCACGAATAGCTTTTGACTTATGGGTACACCCAGCCTGTGCATTGACAGCTGATCTGGCGGTCCTCTCACAAGGTGATATGACCGAAGTCGGCGAAAAAGGTCAGTTTCATGCAAGAATTTCGTTGAACGTCCGAGACTGAAATAAGTCGTACAGGAATTACTGTAGGTTCTTCTTTGTGTAACCAATAACCTCACATCTTACCTGTGGTTCCAGTTGAGCGGTGGACAACGTGCTCGTGTTGCACTAGCACGCGCGGTGTATGCCAGAGCCGATTTGTGAGTGGTGAAATTACAACTTGGGTGCTCGCGTGTTGATGTGCGGGCGCAGAGTTCTCCTGGACGATGTCTTGGCTGCGGTCGATTCCCATGTCGCCCGCCACATTTTTGGTATATGATTTCTTCTTACCTGAACCTTTTCTGACAATGATTCCCCACCCATAGACAATGTCATTGGTCCCCAAGGTCTCCTTGCCACCAAAGCTAGGATGCTTGTTACAAACAGTGTCGCCTATCTGGAACATTTTGAGAAGCTCGCATATATTCAGCGTGGTATCATTCTTGAGTGTGGATCCTATCAACAGCTCATGTCGAACTCCGACAGCGCTGTCCGCAACCTCGTGTAAGTCATCATTTGGCCCTACGTCACGACTGTTTTCGAAACTGTGTTGCAGTCAAAATCATGCCGCTTCCTCAGGTGCGGCGAGCGGGGCAAGCACTCCAGCGCGTCCTCGAGGGGGCAACAGCACCCCAACGACGAGCGACAATGACCTTCAAGCGACGCTCATAGACGAAGTTGTCTTAGTAGCAGAAAAGCTCATCCGGCGCAAGAGTTTCGCGAAAGCGGTCATTGCACCTCTCCCTGCTGTCCGGGAACAGACCAGTTTCGGACTCTCCAAGGAACACAGCGAACAAGGACATGTCAAGAAGGAGGTCTACCTCCAATATCTCCATGCAGCCTCCAAGACGGGCTTTTTCTTCTTTGTGCTGGCGATGGTCATGAGTCAGGTGATGTCAGTCACGTCTACGTACATGCTCCGTCGATGGGGCGAGGGCAACCGGAAGTCTGGCACGAATGCTGGCTTGTGGGATCCCAATCTACTGGGATACGGCTTCTACAGGTTGGTGTCGATCTTGATGTCTGCCACTGCTGCATTTTTGCTTTGGGTGTTGTGCACTCTGAGGAGCTCCAAGTATCTGCACGATGAGGTATGTTCATCTGCTTTGACAAGAATAAGTAATGAGTGATGGTGGATAGATGTTGAAGTCGGTCATGAGGGCACCGTTGAGCTTCTTTGAAATGACACCTAACGGAAGGTTGGTGATTCTTCATAGTACTAACTGATCATACCGATCGACCCGATATTGCAGGATCTTGAACTTGTTCTCTCGTGACATTTATGTCGTCGACGCAGTTCTTGGGAGAGTGAGTGCCTCGGTTACCCACAATGCCCATTTACACGTTGCGCTACTAGGTCATTCAAGGTTTGGTCAGGGCGGCTGCTATGACCGCATCCATTACTCTGGTCATCAGTTTCAGTTTCCCTCCATTCCTCTTCGCCGTCATACCTCTGTCCTGGTTCTACTATCAAGTGACTGCGTAAGTCGGCTGGGTTGTCCCGGACACGTTTCTGATCCCCATGTTTCCCCAGTTACTATCTCTCGACCTCACGTGAACTCAAGCGACTCGACGCGGTCTCGAAATCGCCCATCTTTTCCTGGTTCTCCGAGACGCTCTCCGGCCTGTCAACTATCCGAGCGTATAGCCAAGAAGCCATATTTGTCGCACAAAACTCCCTTCGGATCGATCGAAACCAAATGTGCCATTTCCCCAGCTTCTCTGTCAACAGATGGCTCGCCATTCGTCTGGAATTCGTCGGTGCGGTCATCCTTTTGTTGACTGCGATCTTGGCCGTTTCCGCCGTTGCGACGAGCAATGTGGATGCCGGTCTTGTCGGGATGGTGATGTCCTATGCGTTGAGAGCGACGGGTGCGCTGGTGAGTCTATTTCCACCTGATGATTTTTTTTCCTGACTTGGATGGCAAGAATTGGCTCGTGCGGTTGACGAGCGAGGTAGAGCGAAATGTGGTGAGCGTGGAGCGAATCACGCATTATGCGAATGATTTGCCTGCAGAGGCACCTTGCGAAGTGCCATATACTAGGGCGCCTGCGAATTGGCCTAGCGCAGGACGAGTCGAGTTCCAGTATGTCAACGTTTCGTTGATGTTGGGCTCAAGATTGCTTATATTGCATGCAGCAAGTATTCGATGAGGTATCGGCCAGAGTTGGATTTGGTGTTGAATGATATCTCCTTGACCATCGTGTGTGCTTTCCCGTGGTGCTTCGAGTCTGGGTTCGATGTTCTGTTGAACAGAAACCAAAGGAGAAGATTGGGATCGTTGGGAGGACAGGCGCTGGAAAGTCATCTGTGAGTATTGGTATTGCATGCTTGTTGTCGGTTGTCTACTTCTGACATTTGTGTGGTAGCTGCTTCTTGCGCTGTTCCGTATCTTGGAGGCGGTATCTGGAAAGATTCTCATTGACGGCGTGGATATCAGCACGGTTGGATTACATGACTGTACGTCCGTCTGCTGAGCTGTGACCGCGCCACCGATCCATCGTTGCTGAGAACAGTGCGATCGGTGATATCGATTGTTCCTCAAAGTCCGGATATGTTTGAGGGTACACTCCGGGAGAACATCGATCCCGTGGGTGAGTATGACAATGCAGATATTTGGGTTGCGCTCGAACACGTGCGTATATATCCATACTCCCCTGTTGTTTTCGTCTGACGCGTGCTTGTGTCCCCAGGCTCATTTGAGGTCGTACGTGGAGAGTCTTCCGGAGGCTCTCAATGCGCAGGTGTCAGAAGGCGGCTTGTCGTTGTCGGCAGGACAACGGCAACTGCTATGTTTTGCCCGGGCGTTGCTGAGAAAGGTGAGTGCTCGCTTTGGATGGGAATCAGCGCATTGCTGATGCTTGTGTGTCGTGATAGTCCAAGGTGCTCGTGCTCGATGAAGGTACTGTTTCGTATGCACAAACTTTTCTCTTAGCAATGTGCTGATGCGTTGGGCAGCGACATCTGCGGTGGACTTGGACACGGACCGTGCGATCCAAGAGATCATTCGGGGACCTCTGTTTGACGATGTAACTATCTTGACGATTGCGTACGTAGTTTCTCCCTCTCTCGATACTGAGAGACACGGGTTGCTGACGCGACGCTCCACTAGACATCGCCTGAACACGATCATCGAGTCGACGCGCGTGTTGGTCCTCGAGCAGGGTCGCGTGGCCGAGTTTGACACGCCAGAGGTATTGTTGGCGGATAGGTCGAGCCGGTTTTACGCGATGGCGTTGGAGGCGGGGTTGGTTTCGGATGATGTTGAGGGGGAGAGCTATCTTAGCTAGATACTATCTAATTTTTTGGGGGGTTAATACTATGGGAGAGCAACACTTGGCAAATGGATGATATCTTCCACGGGACGTCGATCGAACAAGCCGAGCCCGCATCAAAGAGGAAGATTTGGAGGGGTCAATACTTCCGTATAGAAGCAACGGCAGCGAGGCATACATACCTTTCGATCGTCATATGTGCTGCAAAGCCTGACCAAAATAGACGGAATAGTCGATTTGTCGCACATGATTGCGAGCTTATCTACCACAGGTGGAAATGCATGTGCATGGACATTCCATACCCCCAGACTTCCAAGATAATGGGTGCGTAAGATGTCCCACTCACAATCGAATCATATTCTGAAGGAAGGCAACAGAAAAAACCTCAGCGTATCATCTACGTTCAGTGGCGTAACCAGGATCCAGAAAACGGTACGACATAATGCAGAACATATTTCTCAACACATGAGTACCATACCACAACGACGAACGAAGACAACAGCCAAACGGCAGGCCAACAGGTAGGATGTGCGCAAAGGCCCCAGGCTAATCGTTTTAGAGCTTGCCAATAGCGGGAGCGTTGGGGTTCTGACCAGCGGCCTTGGCGCGTTTGCGGAACATCTGGGTCGACTTGTAGCCACGAATGCCACCGCCCCATTGACGACGTTGCTCCTCGTACTTGTCAGAGCTACAGGAAATAATGCCGTCAGGAAAATATAAAGACCTTGGAATCCCAGGTGACTCACAAGTTGGCTTTGGCAGCGCTGATGAGCGTGGCGAGTTCGCGTTGATCTTCGCTCTTGACGTCCTGAAGGGTCAGAACAGCAGCAGTCTTCTTGTGCACGACGGTGCCGAGACGAGCCTTGCCCTTGACGATCACATAAGGGACACCCATCTTGCGACAGAGAGCGGGGAGGAAGACGACGAGTTCGATGGGGTCAACATCGTGAGCGATGACAACGAGAGACGCCTTCTTGGCTTCGATGAGGGCAACAGAGTGGTTAAGACCATACTTGACAAAAAGAGGTTTTTTGTCTTTTTCTGCCTCCTTTTGCTCTGCGGTAGCCTGGGCGATGGTCTCGAGACGTGTCTTCTTCTCGGCCTTGGTCTCAGGGCGGTATCTACGCGAAGAATAAGAACAAGTCTGTCGCTATCGGGACACGGGCGTACTTGTTAAGAAGCTTGAACAACTGAGTGGCCGTGTTCTTGTCCAAGGTATGAGAGAACTGCGCGATGGCAGGAGGGACCTTGAGACGTTGGCTGAGGATGACTTTTTGACGCTGAAGACGAATGTATTCGGGCCACTTGACGAAACGAGTCAAGTCTGTCTTGGGACGAATATCCTGACCTGTATTGCTAATTAAACAGTCCATCCCATCGCAGCATACATGAACGAGCATACCGATACCAAAGTTACGAGGCTTGGATTCGAAAAGAGGGTTTTTCGTGGGCTTGGCTGCCTTATTGGCGGAGCCAGGTGCGGGTGCGGGTTTCTTGCCTGAACCGGGTTTGGATTTAGCGGGGGGCTGGTCATTGAGACGAGAACACAATCAGTCGCGCATTCATCACAAAGGATGGACGGTCTGCTGTGTCTCGGAGCTCTAGCACTCTGCTCGAAATCGAGCGAGTCCAGCGATCAAAAGAAAGCGTCCTCGTTATCATGTAACTCTGCTTTCAATGAGCATGTATAGGCATGCATTGCTGAACCGGCTGTGATCCAGCTTGGTTAGAGAATGCCAGTTGCATCGAAAGGACGTACTTGCCATCCATCTTTCCTTGGTGAATGATTATGGATGTGTCGGTGCCAGTTGAATCCGAGACACAGCTTCGTATGTCCAGTGCCGACTCACCATCTTGGTTTTACTTGTTGAGGTGGGTGTCGAGGTCTTGAGAACAAGGTGGGAGATGATAGAATCGATCCACCTCAGTTATCTTTGAAACTCCGTTCGGATTCTGCCGAGAGTTTATGTCTTACATAATCATCCGTTTCCGCTCGTCGTAGTTGGTCGTAGTGCGCCAGTCGAGATGCAGTCCTTTCGACGTGTTCCCCGCCTCGGTCGTTTCTTCTCTACCGCCAATCCACGCCAATCACGGCCTAGCTTGGTCCGTGCGTTCGTCCTCGTCAGCACCGTCTCGCTCGGCGCCTACACAGCAGGCGCGCTCTTCCCACACCCGTACCTCACCTTCATCGCGCCTCGCCCCGCACCAGGCCCACCCTCCGACCCCGACTCTCCCGATTCCATCGCCTACACCGCCGATCTCGAAAAAACCCTCCAGTCCCTTCCCTTCCTCCAATCCCTCCGCACAGCCCCAGACGCTGACGAATGGCACGAGGTCCGTCCGTACAAACACTTTCCAGAGGATCGACGTGTGAACAATCTGTCCGCGGGGGCACTGAGGGGACCGGGAAAGTTGGCGTTACTGCCACTAGTTAGGGCGAAACAAGACGAGTCAGAGGCCATCACGATTATCCATGTAGGCAGGGGACTATGTGGACATGACGGAATCATTCACGGAGGGTTGCTCGCGACTCTGTTGGACGAGTGCCTGGCAAGAACGGTGCGTATGAGTCCAGGGTACAACGGTGGTGACAGATGACGAATGTCGTCAAAGGCAATCAATAATCTCCCCGACAAGATTGGCGTTACTGCCAACATTTCGATCAATTACAGGGCCCCGACGTTCGCGGACCAGGTACCGTCCCCGCCTCTTGTCCAGTCATTTTTGTTTCAACCGGCTCGCTAGTTTATCGTGATCAAGGTCCGTTTGGACGAAAAGAATGGACGAAAAGCCAGCGTTTCTGGACGCGTCCAAGACTTGAAAGGCAACCTCCTCGTCGAAGCCAGGTAACCTCTCTTCTCTCTACTCACCCATGTATTTAACCGACTATTCCAGCGCCGTCTTTGTGCAACCAAAGTATTCGAAAATGCTGAGCAACTCTGTCGTAAAGAAAGCCATGGGTGAACCAGAACCAAGGAAGAAGGATCCCGTCTTGTTGGCTGAGGGTATCCCTCCACCAGCGGCTAAATCATAGATTGGTCAGAGCGCCGACTTTTTAGGTTGATGTCTTTGATGACGGACGGAGGACAGGAAACATGCTATATATATCACCGTTGCAGATTTGGATATACCGCACATAATACCATAGAAGTGCTCCATATGTACTTACATGTGTTGAATCATTGTAGAACATTGTCGTTAGAGGTATGCCTTGAACTATAAATCATCATTTACTTGCCATTTACTTCCATGAGTGTTTTGCTTGCGCTACAGCAAGTGTATAAATTTTATACGAGGTTAGCTGTAGTCATGCGCCCCTAGACTGAGATGAAACATTTTTAATGACTCCATTTCTCGGTTCGCACACACAACATACCCTGATACACACTTCAACGCTACCTACGCAGTATCATACAGAAACACTATAGCACAAGCCAACTCAACGCAATCGAAGCAATCATCACGGAACACTATGAACAAGGGAGACCATCACTGGCGATATCGTACATAGACATTGACTTGAAACAGTGAAAAAACCATACCAAGACACGAGTCACCTAACCAAGCGCATCGAGACGCGAATTTATTTCCCCTTCGGGCCCTCCCAGATCTGCCCGATGACGGAGTGGACCCAACGGTGTTGGCAGGGCCTAACAGGACTATTGAAAATGTCTTGGAATATGATCTCGTAACCTTTCTTCGGCTTCACGACGAGTGCGCACGAAGATCCACCAAAGTGGAACCTGCCAAGTTCGTCTCCGACGACAACGTTTTCAGGGTGGGGGATACTTCTCTTAGCATAGGTAATCTCGCAAGAGGACACCTCCACCATACCGATGGCAATGAAGGCGATCAAGTCGATGGGGGAGTTAGCTTCGGGGTGTGGCTCGATGACGAACACGGCACGAGTAGCGGAGACACTGAGCCAGGGTTGGGAACGAACCATGGTACCGTGAGGATCACCCGGCAAGAGGTCGGGGTCATATTCACCGGCGCCTTCATCAGGAAGCACGGCGAAGTAGGTGCCGTCGATCACGGTACCACGCCCTAGAACCTTGCCCTCGATGGGGCTGTGCCAACAATGAAAGTCTTGGGGAGAAAGGAATGACTGGAGAACAGATCCGCCTTGTAAGCGGTCGGCATACTGAGACAAGTTTTTGTTATCGTCGCCACCGAGCATGTCGTAGAGAGAGTATCTCTGAGTCTTGAGCCAGAAGGTGTCGTGAGCTTGAACGTTTAAGGCAATGCGAAAGGCGGTGGACTCGCAAGGACTGTAGACGTAGAAACCGTTTCCCGGCCCGGGTTGGGGGTGGATGGGGCGTACATTATCCTTGAGCTGTCTGGTGAAGAACGAATCCCACGATGTGTAGTGGAAAGGATCGCTTGAATCGCTTTTATAGGTTTGCTCAAACGTCAATGTGCCCAGTCCCGACTGCAACAAATTCAAGCCCTCCGCACTGAACCATTGAGCCTTGGTAAGCGATGAGTTGGAATCCGGGCCCGTGAGGTACTCTCCCCACTTCTTCAGCATAGCCTTGAGCGCTCTGTTGAAATCCTTCCGAGTCAACAAGATATAACCCCCGGAGGTGTTGCCGATCAAATCAAAGAGGACAAACAGCGGCACACCAACCGGCTCGCCGATGACAGTGTGCTTGCCTATCTTGGCCTTGTAGAACTGAGGCGGCCTCGAAACGAGTGTGCTAAGCTTGTCCAGGAAATCATCAAAGTCCTTGACTTCGTAGTCTTCATCAGCCCACTGGAAAAATGTCAGTTTTAAAGGCGATGTCATGACGATTACTCGACCATACTTTTTTATACTGCTGGGATTGTTCAACAGCCTTGTCAAAAAGGAGGGCTACCTCCTCTTTGATCTTCTCTGCTTCGAGGGCTGCGATAAACGCCACGACGGGCGGACTATAACCATTTCTCTTAGGAGCGTTGGGACCGAAGTGATCTTCAAGGAACTTTCTGTGAATCACAGGAGTCGCGGGTATGTAACCGTGGTATAGGGAACGCTTTGTGAAATCGGAGATGGGGGCAGACATTATAGTGGAGTCGGCAGCAGGTGGTGCTAGAGAACAGATTCTGACGACGTGGGACGGAACCACGAAGTAGGGGCCAACTCTTTATACCCTGGCTGTCTGGACTCAGCGATCAGAAAAGGACGTCGCCGCCCACAAACGGACTGGATAATCTACGTACCCGGAACTAGAAATTCACGAGACAAAGATTCGCCCGGACAGTGTTCGGACGCGAATAAGTACGGACCTGCATGAGGGTTTATGGAGGACGGTTGCGGTCCGAGATGGCACATCCCCTGAAATTGAATAAGATCCAAGTCAGGAGCACCCCAGATCTTACCATTGTTCTCGCCTTTCACAAGTCTAACCACGCAGACGCAAATAAATAAAAGTAAACATCGTTCCCCGCCTTACATAAGTAAACCCTTGTACTACACGTAAGTTTGATGGACTGATTCCACTTCAAGCTGATTTCGTTGTGGTCCTTGGTCCTCCTTGAAAGCTACCGCTGATCACCGGATGCCGTTCGTTCCAACGTCCCAATATGCATCTATTGGATTGTTGGACGCGAACCAAACAGTACGTGAGGAGAGTCATTTCCCCACCAGGGTTGACCTGCTATTCGCTCCCCAGACTTATCAACATTACAGCGGACATTCAATTGGACATTCCTAGTATTCGGATCAACGATTTCATCATGATCAATCTCACCGTGTGTGGTTCCGTTCAATCTGTCAAGCAGAGCCGGGCCCATTTTGCCGGATGAGGCCAAGATGCAGTCTCTCAATTCTATTTACGTCGCGCCACAGGTCAGTTGATGCTATGCACGTCCGATTTATCTCCTGCGTCCTTGATGACTGAGGAACTGTGATCACTTGATACTAAGCCCCTTTTTCTTTGATAACCATCCTTGGGAATATCCACAACGTTATTATCAGGGACATCATGATGGAAAGTCATCGTGTGGTACCACCCCACACGTGTCTCGACAGGCGGAATGTTCAGGTCATCTAGGCGTGGTCCATTCAAATGGCCTCTCGTAACTTAGCACGGAAGGCTGCTTCGATCCAGAAAGGTAAGTGGGCCATTTTATCCCCTACAGAACCCTATTGTGATCAATAGGAGAGCGCTAGGAACATATTCAATTGTTATGCTCGGTTCCCGAATAAGCACATACCATGTAGGTGAACCATAGCAGGGTCGGCCTTGAATGATCAGGTGCGGGGCCCATCACGAGTCAGTTTTCATGGTCAGATACCACCGAGTGAATGACAGTCAAGGCTTCCTCCAAATCACCCATACTTCCCCTGAGTGATTGCGTTACCAGTCGGGCTGTGAACAGACCATCAACCTTGTTGCCACCCAGCCTACGGGCCCCCACCTCACACCCAGATACGAACCGAGCAACAACTAGATTAGCACTACCATACGATACATACTCGCTCTGTAACTGTCCGACAAAAGGCGCGCGCCTTACTGGACAATAAACACGGATACAAAAACCTTGTTGCCGAGAGATTGGGGATATGATTTCACCTGCAAGCTCAGTCGTTGATCGACATGGTTTACATTGGCGTTCCAATTTGATTTCGGCCCCTTGCGATGACAATGGAGTCTGTAACACCCTGCGTATCGGGCCGCATCGGTGCTTGCGATCAGTAAAGGTTTGTCTCGCTTCTTTCCCTTTGACTCCTTAAGTTACCCCTGGGAGTCTGGGACACCAGAGGCACATTACCAGACACTCACCCCCGAACGCCCCAGCTCTACTTTACCCGTGTGTTGAAGAGACGCCCATCTCCGCACGGGCTACAGTACATGACATCCGCTATATCTCACCTCACTTCCCCAGACGACGGCTTCTACGACGCTTGCGAATACCTAGTGAACAACGCGGACTCAGGTAAGAGGTAGATCAATTAACACAATACCTACTACCCGTGCATCCAATCCTCAACAACATGGTATTTTGGAAAGCACAGTACATGAGAAGAGTGATTCCAAAGGTAGAAATCCATATCCGTTTTACTCGTCCCAAACACCTTTTACCTCTCTATCCTGCTCCCTATTCCTTGTGCTCTACATGCTCGGCCTTTGCATCTGTGACCAACCCAGCCTCCAACGCCATCCCGTAAAACAGACTCGCCTTGTCCGCCAACAAGACGTCCGGCGCGTCAAACTCGGCCACACGACCTTGATCGAGCACCAACACGCGCGTCGACTCGATGATCGTGTTCAAGCGATGGCTGTATAGCGTACAACATCACATCAGCGGTCCTGAAAGAGTATGAAAAACACATACGCGATCGTCAAGATGGTTATCTCGTCAAACAGAGGTCCCCGAATGATGTCTTGAATCGCGCGATCCGTGTCCAAGTCGACCGCAGACGTCGCTGTTCAATGCATCAATATCACTCAGTGCAAGGGAGATGGTGTGAGAGTACCTTCATCGAGAACGAGGACCTTGGACTTGTCACAGCATCAGCGACGCGCTCATTTGGACCTCAAAGCAACGCTCACCTTTCTCAACAATGCCCGGGCAAAACATAGCAACTGCCTTTGCCCAGCCGACAATGACGAACCGCCTTCTGACACGTGTGCATCAAGACCCTCCGGAAGGTTCTCCACGTATGGCTTCAAATGGGCCTAGCGACACAAGCACATGTCAGACGAAACAACGCACGGAGACGGACGTAGAGATAGATACGCACGTGCTCGAGCGCGGCCCAGATATCCGCATCTAGGTACTCGCCCACGGGATCAATGTTCTCCCGGAGCGTACCTTCAAACATGTCTGGGCTCTGAGGAACAATCGAGATTACCGAGCGCACTGTCACGACGGGTCAGTGTCGCATCCGGCGCAGCAGACGGACGTACAATCATGCAACCCGATAGTGCTAATGTCGACACCATCAATGAGAATCTTTCCAGATGACGCTTCCAAGATGCGGAACAACGCAAGAAGCAACTGGCACCAAGAATGAGCTGACAACGGACAACAAGCATACAAAACTCACAGATGACTTTCCAGCGCCCGTCCGCCCGACGATCCCAATCTTTTCCTTTGATTTCTGTTAAAAAGAACATCAAACCCCAGCTCAGAAACACAATGGGAAAAGTACACACAACGGTCAGCGAGATGTCCTTCAACACCAAATCCAGCTCCGGTCGGTACCTCATCGAATACTCGCTGCACGCAACATGAGCAACCTCGGGGCCCAACATGCACCTTCACTTACCGGAACTCGACTTGTCCTTTACTGGGCCAATCCGTAGGCGGCTTGCTATCCGGCAACTCGCGAGGTGCCTCGGCAGGCAAATCATTTGCATAATGGGTGATTCGCTCCACGCTCACCACGTTTTGCTCCACGTCGCTCGCCGCACGCACCAGCAAATTCTTCCCAACCCATGTCAGCAACACAAAAGAACACCAAGCAGGAAAGAACTCACGAGCGCACCCGTCGTGCTCAACGCATAAGACAATACCATCCCGACGAGACCAGCGTCCACACCATCGCTCGTCGCGATGGCAGCAACGGCTAGGGTCGCGGTGAACAGAATGACGACCGCACCAGCAAACTCCAAACGAACGGCAAGCCATCTGTCGACAGAGATACTGGGAAAATAACACATGAGATTTCGATCCAGGCGGAGTGCGTTTTGTGCGACAAAGATGTTTTCATGGTTGTAGGCTCGAATGGTCGACAGTCCGGAGAGCGTCTCGGAAAACCACGCAAATATGGGCGATTTGGAGACCGCGTCGAGCCGCTTGAGTTCACGCGATGTCGATAGGTAGTACCTGAAGAAACAGGGGATTCAGAAATAGTCAAAAGGGGGAACCATCTGACTGACCCGGTCACCCGATAGTAGAACCACGACAGAGGTATGAGGGCGAGAAGGAACGGGGGGAAACTGAAGATGATAACCAACAAAATAGATGCAGTGGTAGCACCCATTCTAACCGACATTTGAATGACCTTATAACACGGTGAGCAGACACGAGCATTTCTGGCGGACGATGCACTCACTCTCCCAAGTACTGAATCGACGACGTAGATGTCACGAGAGAACAGGTTTAAAATCCTATCATCTCCGGTTAACAAGGCATCATCAGTCAACGACCATCATACCTTCCAGTAGGTGTCGTTTCAAAGAAGCTCAATGGTGCCCTCATGACAGACTCCAACATCTGTCAGGCATTCGTTAAACTATCCTTGTCAAGACTGGGATAACGTACCTCATCGTGCAAATACCTGGCGCTCCTCAGCGTACACAGAACCCAAAGCAATAATCCCCCTGTGGCAGCCATCAAGATCGATGACAAGTTGAATAACCCGTAAGCGATCAAATATGGATCATTCAAGCCAGAATTCTGTCCAGCCCTGTGGTTGCTCTCGCTCCAAAGACGGAGCATAAATGTGGACATGATCGACAAGATCTGAGCGGACGCCATGGCAAGTATAAAGAAGGAGAAGCCCGTCTTGGACGCCGCACGGAGGTATTGAAAGTAGACCTCTTTTTTGACACGCCCCTGTTCACTGTGCTCCTCTGACAGCCCAGAACTGGGCACGTCGCGGACGGGTGGGAGAGGTGCGATGACGGCTTTGGTGAAGCTTGCGCGCCGGACGGCCTTCTCTGTCGCGGAGTCGACCTCGTCTATTGGCGTCGCTTGCAAGTTTCCGTCACTCGTCGTTGGCGTACTGTCACCACTCCCGCTTGTATGTGCTATGATGTCTGATCCGCTCGTTGAATCGGACGAAGATCCATTGGTGGCATGATTTTTACTGCGGCGTATTTTTTAAAACAGTCCGACCTTCGGGAAAGAAGATAACTCACACGAGGTCCCGAACAGCACTGTTGGGGTTCGAGACGAGCTGTCGATATGATCCAGCCTCGAGGATGATACCACGCCGAATATATGCGAGCTGGTCAAAGTACTTCAGAAATGCAATGCTGTTGGTGACAAGGATTCTAGCTTTCGTAGCAAGGAGACCTTGGGGGCCAAGGACGTTGTCTGTAAGAACCTCAGGCGACGTTCAGATTCAGCTGAAAACTGATCACGTACCGAAAACATGACGGGCGACATGGGAATCAACCGCGGCCAAGACATCATCGAGGAGAACCCTAGGTCGGTATGTCAGTACGCAGGCATGAAACTTGCAATTTCATGACTCACAAATCAGCCCTGGAATACACCGCACGTGCCAGTGCAACGCGAGCACGTTGTCCACCACTCAACTGGGATCACATCAAAAATCAGAGATGAATAGTTTTGATAACGAAAACCTACAGTGATTCCTGCAAGATCACTTCATTTCCAGACAATCGCAGTCTTTGCGTTTGAAACTCACCTTTTTCGCCTACTTCAGTCATATCGCCCTGTTGGAGGACCGCTAGATCAGGTTTCAACGCACAGGCTAAGCACAACCACGAGTCAAGAACCATTCGTGCAAAATACAAAAAGTACGTACCTTCAATGACGAGGTCATAAAACGTTTCATCGTACACATGCGAAAACAGGATGTTGTCACGGATGGTGGCGGACAAAATCCTAGAATGAGTGAGTTACCTCCATACCGACAGCAAGCGTCCCGCGCGTACCAAGGATTCTGAGCAGCATACGCAACGCTACCAGACAACACGACCTCTCCCTCCGTCTTTCGCATATCACCGATGATGGCAGACAGCAAACTGCTCTACGAGGCTCGCGCTTTCAATACGTGTTTCCTCCCACGTAAGAAATGACACGCTCACCTTTCCAGATCCGACCCTTCCAAGGATGCCCACCAACTCACCTTTGCGCACGGTCAAGTTAATGCCCTCGAGGGTAGGTTCGATGCTATTCTTGGTCCACTGGAACGCGCCGTCCCTGATCGATAAGACTTCATCACCAATGTTCAATGGGCGTTTCTCGATCCGCTTCACGACGTCCTCTTGCAGCTCTTCCGCACGCAAGAAATTGGAAAGACGTTTTACTGACACGATAGCCTCGATAATGATGGAGACCACATGACTGAACTAGATACAACAGACATGAGTGACAAAACGTCGAGCCAACAGGCCTATTTTCATACCATTCCGAGAGGAAATTGGATAATCATGAAGAGCGAGATAGAGGGGAAGATGATGTCGGCGGTAAGCGGTCTCGTCGAAAACACAGAGGCAGTGGCAAAAGAGCTGAGCGCAACGATTACTATTGCATAGTCAGAAAACAGGGAGCAACGAGAGCAAGGGTACGCACACGGAATGCCACTCCAGAGAGTCATGTTCATGGCCGTGGTGATGCCAATTTTTCGAAGCAGCTTGAGCTCCAGATCGTTGCGGACGTGCAAGACGCGACGAATGAATGCGTAATCCCACGCATATAGTTTGATGCTTGCGGGGCATGACCACCAATTGTTCATTAAGGAGGAACAAACACTGACCTTTTGATGTTGGCGAGCAGTTCGCTCATCAACCTGGTGCGCTGATCTCGATTCTTCATCTGTTGCTGATGCATGGTTTTCAGAACTCGCACAATGAACGTGTTCAAGGGTACAGAGAGAATCATTATAGCCACACCGACAAATGCAGACCATCCTAAAAGCCTATAAAGGGAAATGAATGCGATGGTGATCTAATTACTGGGTCAGAAAGGTGCATGCGCCTAGAGTGGGGAACATGACACGCCTGGTATGGGCCAGAGATAGCGATGAGTCCGAGGGAACAAAGGTCTTGTAATCTAGTCGCGTCGACCGCCATCAAGTTCACGATATCGCCAGTTGCACGGCTGCGTTCGTCACTAGAAAGGACGAGAGCTTTTTTGTAGATGGCTGCGATGAAGCTAGCGCGAATACGCATGCCGGTCTCGAAACAGGTCCGGAAATACTAGACGCGAATACTGATTAGCAAGGAAATGGTGGTCAAGAGAATATCCTGTTACCTGCTGAAGGATGATGGTCTGAGTCATAGATGTAGCAAACATGGTTATAGCGATGACGTAGCCGGGAAATGGAACTGTGCTCAAGAGGCCTGTTCCTTTGTTATCCTGATATGCAGAGATGTAGGACAGAAGGGCCTCCAATAACAAGGGATGTACGAGAGCCAAGCTGTCCTGGGTGAGCTTGAGGAGACAAGCAAAAAGGACGGGACGGCCGTAGGCCACGAATAGGGCAGTCCACAATCCAGAACTATGTAGGAGAGGGTTAGACGGTAGCCTCAGACAGACGGGTTTGCTCACTGTCTTTCAAGGGCCCGTTGGAGACGACCTCCAAGCTTTGCGGACTCGTCATTGGGAACGAGTTCCGGGAGATCATCTTGTGTAACGGCGACCCGGGATCCTTTGAGCATGAGAGGCGTAAGCCATGCGAATGACCATTTGCTGAAGACGTTGGCGGTGAGTGTTGGGCTTTCAGCGTTCGAACTAGGGGAGTCATCGGGCGAGAAGCATTCCAACGCAAATGAAATGAGTCCAAGAAAGAGAACTGCCCATTTCAAAGGAACGAGAGGTGCAACGGGGAATATTTGCACGTAAGAACGGGTCCAGATAGACAATGCAACTGCATAGCAAGGCCAGAAGAGCAAGAGGATGGTAGAGGAGGATCGTGTGCGAAGATGATTTGATCGGGTCAAGAACACGGCAAAGAAGAGAGCGAACGGCTCGAGTAAATAGGGTAACTTGACTGCTGTGGTGATCTGATCGGAGATGATGAAGGAGAGGGTAGTTAGACTGGTCAAAAAGGCAAGACCAAGAAGCGTCTGAAAGCAAGTTCAGCATGCACAAGACACACAAACGAAGAAAACACACAATCTTTGTCCAGAGTCGCCAGTGGCTACAGCGGGAAATGATACCCCCAGGTGCACACGAGAGTACGCCGATTTGCGCGGACGCGGCGAGGATAAGAACAGCGAGGAGAGAAGTGAGGACGACGCCCTCCTCGACGCAGAGAGACAAGTCAAATTCTCTCCGGTATGAAGTCCAATTCCACCCATCGCTGTCTCGGCATTGGACAAGTGCCATGGTGGTCAAAAGGGCTGAATTTCTTGGAAGTCCAGGTCTTATATATCCCCACGTAACCCTCGAGACTCTTCCGAAATATCTCGGTTCACGGATGACCGTCAAGATTATGATCGTGCGACTTTGATCTGGGCGACATTTTTCCTTGATCCACAACTCGACATCCATACAGCGTCGTGACTGTATGCTTTTACTTCCGTCACCGCGCAAGACAGGGAAATTGACATGCAAAGTGACGTCCAGTTCACTTCATACTCGCTGATCGGTTACTCGTCGTAGCGTATGTTTCGGAACGCGAACCGAACTTCATTCCAAGTTATGAATGGGTATCGGAGGTCCAACCTACACTTAAACCATCTCTGGAAATGAAAAGCCTTATCTCTATCATAGCTAGTTCTTTGGCAACAAGCTGAACTCCCTCGAAACTCCCTGCGCATACAAATCAAACTGTCCGCGCTTGCGTCGCAACGACTGCGAAGCCACACGGCGCAGCTGTTCCGCCTGGTTCACGCTGTTCTCGCTGCGAGTGCTGTGGATCCCTCGCTCCATTCGTACCTTAGGTGCTACGCCCGGCTCCACTCCGCAGGATTCTTCGGTCGGCTCATCCGGATTCGTGGCCGTTGTATTCGTCGCATTCGCCAACGCCCTCTTCTTAGGTACCTTCTCCCCCCGTGTCCTCGCCATCTCTTTCCTTGGTGCAGCCTCCAGGCCGAGTTGCATCCGACGACGTAGTGCGCTTTCCGCGAGCAGCTGCACGTACTTCTTCCGGTGGGTGCGTTCCTCCCCGCCTTCGCTGGTACACAATACTGGCGCGGCAGGGACGATCGCCCTCTCAGCGGCCATCTGTGTCGTCTCTTTCCAGAGATAAGGCAACCACATTGGCGTATATCGTATGAGCCTCGTATCGTGCGTTGCGATCGGCAGGCGTAGCTAACCCCCAGATTAGCTACACTCCACGGTAACCATCCCAAACAACGCACCAAACGTGGGGCATGCTGGATATGCAGCATCAATTCTGTCCGGATTACCTCCAGCTTACCCATGATGAACTTCTATCAGATAACTGTTAGCGAGATAGCGGGAAAAGCCAATGACCCACCTCGTCCACTTCCAGATGGAGCACACGCCGCTCTGATAGCCGAAGAAGAAGCACGAACGAAGACGCCCTGGCAATGATAAGCATCTGCCATGGATTCTCGGAGTGACTCGTATCATGGCCCAACGACGTGGACCTGACCACCTCCTGTGTGTAGCCAACTCAGATCAGCGATACATAACCAGCCCATCGACACCGACTGACCAATGTGGAGGCGCTTCCGTCGAGCAACGCCATCAACTCGGTTGCTTCTTGTTTAGCTTCTTCTATCACCGACCGCAAAACGTTTACGAGAACGACGCATGCGTTCCACAAGACTGTGACCAAGCGATAAACGGCCACGAGAATCTGCCAGAGTGCTGTCAAGGTGGACATGGTTGGCATGATGTCCGTCTTTGAGAAAGATGTCTGAGCTTAAGTACCCAGCCCACATTCTAATCGGGGCTGTCAGCACCAGTGACGTCAAGTACGCAACGGGTCCGAAATACGTCGAGTACCGATACAACTTTTAGTATTAGAACAGTAGTACCATGACGAATAACAAATATTCAGTACCCAAGCGTACACAAGATGATCAAACAACATCTCCCCTCAAAATACCAACAAGTACTCCATACACACAACAGTCTCCTGTTCCAGGTCACTCATAGCTGTCATCCTTTTGTCGTTGCCGCCGCAGCCTCTCTGCACGGCGCGTGGCGTACCATTTGCTGACCGCTTTCGGCGACTCTGCCAAACGAGATCAGATGAAAAATCAAAACCGCCCAAAGTTGACGCACCTTTTCGCAATTCTCCTCTCCCGATACCCCACACCCAGAGCACCCCTCGAACGGGGACCCAAATCACACAACCCACGTACGTCAATCCCGTCCAAACGGGACTCGGGATCATGCCCACCAGGCTCACCACCCGCGCGACCAGCGCGCGTAAGAGAGGCCCATCGCGATCAGCCTCGTCAGCGACGCGCACCGCCCACAGGACCGCCCGCGTAGATTCGATAGTAAGGAAGAATATAGGGAGGAAGAAGAGGAATTGGACTGCGAGTGTCAGTCCTAGGCTAGTGATCTAAACGAGGTTTAAGCGCACTTTTGAGAGTCGCTTGCATGGTCGGCTAATAATCGCCCGTAATGGTTTTTGCAAGCGTGGAGTGGGTTACGAGACGAGAGGGGACGGTTGAACGTTTTAAAGAACGTTCAAACTGCCCAACTGCGACGGCGGCTTCGATGACGCTTATCCAGAAGCATGGTTACTGTAAATGGAAGACCCATCCCAGTGTTGAAACATCTATTCAGAGTAATACAGAGCACAGCTCGATAGACCACCTCGCAGTAACAAATACTACATGTTTGACGATCCGAGTTTCCTCTACGACATTTGTATTTACAGACGGTCTTTGTGTTCACGTCAGTAACGCGGTGGATAAGATTGATGGGCAAAAGTCGACTCACTAATGTTGCCCAAATCCGCACATGCTTCTTTGACACGTTCGGTGAGCGTCTTCTCACCTTCGCGAACCCAGACACGGGGGTCATAGAACTAAAAAGTTTGGAGATGAGAAGAGGGTCACGATCAAGACAAGCAAACGAACCTTCTTGTTTGGCTTGTCAGCTCCCTCGGGGTTCCCGACCTGGGTCAAAAGGTAATCTTTCCTCTTGAAGACAAAGTCCTACAGAGACATTCAGGTCAAAGGAGCAGCAGCAGCAAGCGATCGGACATACTCGGATACCCTTTAGGTAAGCAAATTGGGTGTCTGTAAACGAACGTGAGATCATTCACAACGAGATCCCTGCCTCCTTACCAGTGTCGACGTTCATCTTGACAACACCATTGTTAACAGCAGTTTGGATTTCCTCCTTGGTCGAGCCAGAGCCTCCGTGGAAGACAAGGTAACTGAAAGACGTCAATAAACTAAAGGTCACCATAAACGCGAACTTAACAGTGGTTTCTCCTCCTTTCCACCCAGCTTCTGGCTCGTGTGAGCCTGGTGCTTTTGCAAAAGCTCTGGATGCAACTTGACGTTCCCCGGCTTGTACACACCGTGCACGTTCCCAAACGCAGCCGCGATGCTAAAGTTGGGGCTGATCTTGCTCAGCGCAACGTGCACATCGTACACATCTTCTGGTTGGGTGTACAGCGCAGCATTGTCGACGTCAGAGTTGTCCACACCATCTTCCTCTCCACCCGTGATACCGATTTCCATCTCGAGCCAGATGCCGAGGGGTGCCAACTTCTCAAAGTACTTGACGCAGATCTCGATGTTCTCCTCTTTGGGTTCTTCTGAGAGATCGAGCATGTGAGAGGAGAAGAGGGGTTCCTGGTGGGCAGCATAGTACTCCTTGTTAGCAGCGAGCATGCCATCAAACCATGGCAAGAGCTTTTTCGCGCAGTGATCGCTGTGAAGCACGACCGGGCTAGAAGCGGTGATCGGTCTTGAGAAGCAGCAGTCGCCGAGGATGGAAAGAGGACGTACACGCCATATTCCTTGGCAACCGTTCGGATGTGCAAGGCAGCTGCTGTTGCACCGAGGATGGAAGCTTGTTGCTTATCGTTCGTGAGCCCCTTTCCTGCAAAGTACGCGCTCCCTCCTTGAGAAACTTGGAGGATGATGGGCGCTTTGATATCTCTGAAGCGCGAATCAGTAACGGCAGATGTGATTGGCGAGCATACTGACCTTGCGGCTTCTAAGACGGCGTTTGCCGTGGAGGAAGAAGTAACGTTCTGGAAGCCCATCCGTCAACCAATTTTGAGTCGTGATGATGCTATAATCTGACTTACAATAGCCTAGAGATAGCATATAGTCGGAAAATCATTCAAGATGTTCGATAACTGCACTCACGGGGATGGCAAACTGACCGACAACGTCAGCGCTGCATCTCGCATGAAGGAGTTGTTCACACCTTGTTCTCCTTTGCATAGTCGAACAATCTGCGAACGTTGTCTCCAGTCAAAACGCCAGCCTAGAAGGACCGTGAGATCACAGCGGCCATCCGGATATGAATGGATTGCGCACGGGAACGACATCGAGGACACCCATGACAGTTGTTCGGTTGCAGGATCGTACGAGGTGCTGGTCAAGAAAAATTTGACGGGCGTGAGCGATCTGATGGCTTTTATCTTCCCTGAACCTACTGGGAGACGAATAATTTCGGGATCAAGGGATCTTTGGACATCAAACCGGCCTTCATATCTGGTATTTCCTAGTCACGTGTTACTACCATAAGCCGAGTGTCCGACAGAGACGATCGCATTTTATCGGCGTTCAGCCCGTCAGTAGGCTGTGAGACCCGGTCCCAGCCTTCCGTATTCCACCTTGCCAAAACTTCGTTCCGAATACCCCCATGGACCTGAGCCAAGCCCACTTCTTACCGGGGGTGGCGACAGACCGCCATGGCTTGCGTCACAGCTAATGTTGACACTCAGAGCCATACACCCATGGCTGACCAGCCCTCGCATCGCCAAGGATATGCGTCAGATTAATCGTGAGAATGGCGGATTTTCCATGTAGATGGCGCTGTTACACTCCGGGCGCCCAGTGACTCATCGACATCCATTCACCCTGGTCCCGTCAAAATGTTCAGCCATTGCAGCCGCTGTCGTGTGCTGTGGTAACGGATCAGCGTGGGCAGTGAAGCGCCCATTCGCAAGCGCGTGGTCTTCAGAGCCACCTACACAGAACTCTGAAAAAAGAACATCATGAATCCCATTCCGCAACTTAAACCGTTGATCCGTGCTTGCATTCTTGACAGCGATCAACAGATGCCACTGGAACCTTTTGGCTATTCAAGGAAGTGGAATGAAGATCACACCAAGGCCAACCTGTACTTGATACCCAGATCACGCAAAAGGCTTCTAGAATAAATAACCACAGCCGTGAGCGGTTTGAAGTTACATCGCAGGGCTGTCCGGGGCTGTACTTGCTGTGACAGCACTGAGATCCTGTGTGGACCCAAGCTCATGTATGACGAGCTTTGCCAACGAATACTTGCGTGTGTGGTGAGTTGCGGATCACATTCGACTGATCAGGCACCTGGATCGCACCAGCGGTTTGCCGGCGGAGATAGTACGGTGTTACTGGGTCGCTGGAGGTGGACTGAACTTGATTATGACGTGGTACAGAGGACGCGACGACTAATTATGCTGAATAAGGATGAAGCTAATCTTCCGCAGTAAGGTCGAAGATAAATAGGAGAAGGTAACTTGACCTTCTCAGGTTAAGTCCATGTTGTAATATATAACTAAATCTGCTGATACTGAGAGGCGATTAGTCGGAATAATCGTTCCAGGAACGAAGGGAATAAACATACTTGTAGAAGCGCCTGCGCCCCGCAAGGGATGATATCACCGGACATGCGTCAGCGTGGTGCAGCAATGCACCACGTCAAACAATAAACTGATCAAAAAGTCAGCAAAGAACTGACGCACTCCACGCAGTAGAACGAACCTTGTCGAAGGGGTGCGAGTTTCCGCATGCACCGTAACGAAACAAACATGACCAAAAACACGAAGTAAGAAGATATCGACGTCAATTGGCACATCATTTGGACCATCGACATTACATCCGCAATGATTGGACAAAACTGGCGACGAGATTATAAGACGCGTTCCGTGTACACAAAAAGCCGCTCACAAAGAAGCAGACGGCCCACAACAGTGGCCGTGTAAAGACGCATGCCTTAGACTGACACGAGATCCAAATCGTGTCGGCGGCGTACTGTATCCGTAGTATATGTATGAGTGAGTGAAGTCTTTCCTCGGATGTTGAACAGACCATGGTCACCATCAGACGAGCGAGGTA